>CAJVPM010000328.1:0-18928 GCA_910592325.1 Scutellospora calospora | reverse complement strand
AAAATAGATTATTTTTTTTTATACAGAGGAGTTGCGGTCTTTCAAAAGTTAATGATTATACGTGATTAAAAAAAAAAAAATAAGTTTAAACAATCGTAAGACAATTTTAAAAAAATATTTAAAATATACTGTATAATTAATTGTTTCAAATTTAATTAAAACATTGGAATTTTATTATTGATAGAATAAATATTCTTATATACTATTAGCTATAAAAACATTTATTATTAAATTACTTTTTGAAATAACGCGCCATCTGTCTGACTCACGTGAAGTCCGATTCCAAGGCATTAATATTAACTGGACTTAATCGGATGCAACGCCCTTATAGACTATTTAGGTTCTCCAACCCTTGATTAATAGTAACATAAATATTTATTTAAGTAAAAAAAAAAAAAAAATTTACAGTACATATGTACATTATTTAATTATATAAATAAAAATACATAGTAATTTAAATAATAACAGTATAAAATAAATTAAAATGTCATTTTCAGCTTTGAAAATTTTACTTTTTGTCTTTCTATCTATTCGTAAAAAGTTTTACCTATTCCAAAAAGTTGTTTTTCTATGTAGCATTTTTGTTCGTTTGTCTTTTTTTATTATTTACGTCAAATGATCGTTTCATTCTTTTTGAATTCGATTAAATTTGACTAAAATAATTTATTATAGTTTTCGGAGTAAAAAAAAAAAAAAAAAAAAATAAAGTAAAAAAAAAAATCATCCATCCCAACTTCTTGTTTTTTTTTTTGTTTTATTTTTTTTTTTTTGTACACAAATAAACCACAGATCTTAAAATGCCTCCAATTCGAGAACATCAATCACCTTTGGAGGCTCAACAAAATCCATCCGTATCTTCTGAAGACGAAGATCCATCCTCTCCTGCTAAAAGTGATAAATCTATGTCACCAACTGATAATGATCGTAAACGCGGTAAACGATCACCGAGTATAAATACACGAGCATCGAGAGTTGGAGTTACGAATTTTATTAATGTAATAAAAAGTTTACATCCAGGGGAATCCTTAAATTATTTTCCTATTACGAAAGAAACATTACAACAATATATTGATTCTAAACGTAAAGCCCTCATAAAAGCAGGATCTTTAGAACAATATTTACAACATATTCAAGCTTATAATATTGCACTTGGATTTGGTTGGGATGGCCACGTATTTGGTCCAATTATTAAAAAAGCTTTAGATGAATTAAGATCTTATGAAGAAGAAGTATCAAAATCTTCTTCTCAATCTATTTTGTCAACACCTGTTACTTTAGATGCTATTGTAACAAGTAATGCATCTGTTCCCGAAGCAATGAAAATCGATAATAGAAATCCTAATTTATTTACTATTAATGAAAGTGATGAAAGGATCGGTACTACGATTTACGTAGATCTTGAAAACGACATTTCATCCCTCAGAGGTAATACTAATCATAATTATTGAATGCACATAAATTTATTATGTATATCGCGTCGACTATCTTCCAACATTGTCATAAATAATCTTCTAGCATTTGTCTAACATTATCTAATATTATCTTCTAACATTACCTTCTAAAATTACCCTTTTAATATTTGTCACCTATAATTATCATGATTTATAGAACAAGAAAAGGTTTCTAAAGTAATACCTATAGTCTGTTTCGATACTACAAAGATTCCATTCACTATCATGGATCAACATACCAGAATAAATCTTGATAATTTAAATTTCTCAGATACATTACAGAATCTTCGACAATTATATTCTAATATTTCTTTCGTAAACCTTCCAAAATCTTGGGGATCTGTAGATATTTCACGAATTTATTATCGAATTGGAACACAAGATGATTCGCAACATTTTGGATTATTTGATGAATCAACATTTAATCGCTTTTGGGCTAGTTATGATGACCGTGAGGCTGGAAAAGATGTTCAATTGGTTATTTATCGTAATGCAGATCCTTCGATTGGTAAGTTTTAATTAAATATATATAAATATATATATATATATAATCATTAAAAGGAAGTACGGATAAGCATCTATTCGGCCGTTGTTTCAATTCCAATTTTATCATATAAGCATTCATGTAGATCAAATTTTTATTTATTTATATTTAGTAAATACATCAGAAATTAGCCCAGAACTTTTTGGTTCACAAAGTAAATCAAGTAGAATAACGTATATGGATCGTAGATCTGGTACTTTTTTTATTAATTTACAAAATTATTTAATTAAATGGTTTCTGCCCAAAAGTACGTCATTCTACATTGTAAAATCATATATAATGTAAAATAATGTAATTTTGAATAGAGATCATCTACTTTTTTGAAATATCTGACCTTATTTTTATATAATTCTAGATATTCCTATTTTGAAGTCTGTAACCATTAGGTCACCAACTACTGTGTACAAACAAAAAGTAGCTGTTAGTGACACAACGACTTTTTCATCATTAATTTCATTCGCAATTAAAGCGATTCCTCCGGCTGGAAAGCAATTTGTTATCCGAGCATCTGATGGTTCATTCGAATATGTACCGGAAGATACTATTAGAGATGTTATAGTGGGCGTTGAACATACCGATTTAATTGTTACCGTCGAAGATATTAAACAAATTGATTTTGATTACTTTTAAAAAAATAATATATTTTAATAAACTTGCAACCAAAATTCTTTATTTTTTTTTTTTAATACTAGTATTTTTGTAAAAGGAAAAACGAAAAGAAAAACGCTATTACTCTAATCTTACGAACAATTCTTTTTTTTTTTTTATAATTTTTATTTTATGTAAATTACGTTTTTAAATAATTTTTTTTTGTACCAATTTTTTTTTTTTTTATATAACGATAGATATGCATATGTATATGAACATTTTTCTTTGTCCCCATTTATTTATTTTTTTTTTCTATCTTGCAGTGTTTCTTTTTTTTTTGATAAATTTTATATATATTATTCTATGTTTTTTTATAGTCATGAAAAATTGTACATAATTTATTTGTTATTGCTTTTTTTTTTTTTTTAAAAAAAAAAAAAGAAATCATTAATATCAATTATATATTATTGCTCTTTTACGATTGTTTAAACTTATTTTTTTTTTCGTTTTCACTCATTTTCGTTTCGTCATCTTCGTTTCGTTTTATTTTCGATTATTTCATTCTACAGTATATATACTTTTAAGATAATAATTTTTTAAGTTATATTGTATCCTTCAACTTTTTTTTAAAAAATAAATAAATAAAAAAATAAAAAAAAAAACGTTTATGTATAAATTATTCTTATTTTTTCGAGCGAGTGTGAATTTATTTGTATTCGTTTATTAAAAGATAAACTTTTTTCTGTCTGTTCAGAGTTTTCAAAGAGATTATTTCTTAAAGATAGGCGAAATCCTTGAAAAAAAAAAATATATATATATATTTAATTATGATATTCTCGAACTATGGTATAATATAACTTCAATTTCTAAATATCTTATCTTTGGCTCATTAACCAATCAAATCTTATATTACATATAGATCTTACAATTTGATTGGTTGATTGCTTAGAAAAACTATTTTTTTTTTTTTTATTGCATTATAAATTACAGAAAGTTTTCATATCTGATATAATTTAAATTTCGTAAATATAACAATTCTTATTTAATATTTTTATTTTTTTATTAGTATCTCGATTTTAATAAAACGCGTAACGGTAATAGTATATCTGATAATCCTTATTCATCTCATTTTAAATCCTGTAATATTCTTGTTTATTTGAACAAGGTTTATTTTTATTTTGTTTTTGTTTTTCTTGTATTTTTATTTTTCCTTATTAGTAATATTCATGAATATTTAAAACATTGTATAATATTATATAATACGCGCGCGCAAAAACTAAATAGATGTTCAATGATTCACTTATTAAGAGGATTTGCATAACAAATAAAAAGATAACCAAAAAAAAAAAAAACTTGAAAAAAAGGGATTTTATCGTATGACATAAAATATTAGTTATAAAGTAACCACAAGTAATCAACATATGTTTATTATAAATAAATAGTAAGTAAATAAAATAATGGGTATCGCTAAGTGAAAACCCGTATATCTAAAAATAGATTATTTTTTTTTATACAGAGGAGTTGCGGTCTTTCAAAAGTTAATGATTATACGTGATTAAAAAAAAAATCGCGATAACTTTTGAAAACCAGCAACTCCTCTATATAAAAAAAAATAATTCTATTTTTAGATATACGGGTTTTTACTTAGCAATTAGAGACTCCATAAACATAATACAGTAAATGCGTATAAATTTAACAGTTAATATTTTTTAATTGAAAAAAGTTTTAATCCTTATTATTTCTTTAATTTTATTTATTACTTGATTAAAATACTTATCATTAAATAATTTAAAGTACTTATTCATAATATTTATATATTTTTACAAAACTGAATGGCGTTATTTATAAGCTATGATTTTAATTGTCTTCATCCTTGAAGATAATTTTAAAATTAACTCTATTACTCATAAACAATTATTTCCTTAAGAGAATTCTAAAAAAATCTTAAGAATATTCTAGTAAACAATATCAATCGAGAAATAATTTTTGAACCAATTTAATTTAGTTAAACAAATTATAGTATGTAATATCTTTCATGAAACTCTATGTGTTGAAAATTTAATGTTCTTTAAGAATACTGAGAACATTAAATCTTCTTTCTGTAATACATCCCATTTATGTTCGTTTAAGAACTTGTTTCCCAGTGCAATCTCATGTGACAAAATTAGATTACTCTTAGGTATTTATATGCGTATTAGTACACTTTTTTTATATAAAGAATAAACTCGGATTACTTAAAATAAAAAGTTGATACAATTGTCTAGTCATTATTTTTTTTTTTTTCTATCACTAGTAAAATAAGACAATAATAAACACCGGTTAGAAGCAATAAATAAATGAATTAATATGGTTTTTTTGAAAATACAAAAAATTTTATTGAATTAAAATGTTTTTTCAAATGGAAAAAGAATTATTTTTCATGCCAAACACATAAAATCACCCTTTATATACATATTTACCTAGATCACAAATGGTAACATACGAGAACAAAATGGGATATATTAAAAAAAAAAAAAAAGATGCATAACTTGATGCAGTTTACAAGGACAAGCAAAAAGCAAAAAAATTTATGCATCCCTAACGTAACATACCCAAGCGCAGATCATTCCTAACTATAAATAGGACCTCAATTTGTTTTTTTTTTTTTTTACAACTCTTACAACTCTTACAACTCTCTATTGAGGTTGTTAGAATATTTGAAATATATAATCAATTTTCAGATTATATATTTCTATATACTCTAGAGAGACCCATAAATAATCCTATTCTCCACTAACTCTACTTTTTTAGTCAATCTATGAATGTTCCAAGGTTGAAGAAGCTACTGCATTTTTACTTCATACGTAACAAGGCTGGACTATATATATGCCTTGGTAGAAATGTAACCGAAAAATATACTTCACAATTGTAACAATTCAGAACAAATGCTAAAATAAATGCTCAAAATTAGGATTAATTGTTATAAATACTGTAGTTTAAAAGTTCAAAATAATTCATTGACAAAATTTCACAAAAAAAAATATATATAAATTACATCATGCACCATACATAAAACCACCAACCTGTTGAGTAAGGCTTGAAATTTAGAGCTAAATGATAAAAAAAAAGTACTTAGTTAAACAGTTTATATAAATAAAATAAGTTTGCAAATTATTGAGATATAAAATTGATTAAGGCAGTTTAAATATACAATTTATAAACGAAATCTCAGTTAAAAAAAAGAAAGCTCAGGATATAAATGACATAAACTGAATTACAAATGAAACATTGTTAGAGATGATAAATAAGAGAACTCAGTATAAAATATTTCATTAAGAATCTTCTAAAAAAGGATATCCGGTCTTTGCCAAAAAAATAAAAAATAAAAAAAAAAAAGAGAGAAAAAAAGAAAAAAAGAAAAAAAATCTATCAATAAAATATAAAGTACATATTAAGACAGATGTACGTATAGAGCCTTTAAACAACCATTTATCATTCACATAATCATCTTTGCATCCATCGGCGGAGGAACCAATATAACGTTTTCGTTAGTCAACTCTCTCTTAAATGTATTGAGATTCTGTGTAAACCTATCCCGATTTTTAGAAGTTAAATTAAAATCTACATCCTCCATGAGAGTTTTCATAGCCTAAGATAAAAATTTAAATAAATAATCAAGAAGAATAGGCTTTTTAATAACTTGAGTAATAATAACCTTTTTCAAAGCTTCTCTTCTTTCAGGTAGTTGGTGTTGCAAAATATTTTCTGTATATTTATTTAAATACTTTTTGCGAAATAAAATGTTAGAATTCAAAATAAGCATTCACCTAAAAAATAGAGACTGTCTTACATCTTGGTTCAATAATATTAAACATAATAGAGGACGTGACAATGACCATTGATTCTGTCTTTCTTCAAATAAAACCACATTAAAATTTGCCACAAATAAAGTAGGTAATACTGTAGGGTATTCGTTTAAATATACTAGAAGCCAATGTTGCTTAGGTTTCTGCATAGCAGATTGCTGAAACACAAATGTACACAGATGGTCAATAGCATTGCATGCAGAAGAACACTGAACTCCATGTTAAATTTTGAATCAAGGGTAAAATTATATAACTCAAAAGCAAAAAATACACATTTTTAAAAACTTTTAAAGGATATCAGGTTGTTGAATGCCCTCTGCTAGAACACGCATAATATATAGAAAGACGTCTGAATCCATGTTTGGCAATGTCATCATATATTCATTAGTAAAAGTATCCAGCCAATCAAACAATGCTTTTGAAATTTTAGGATATGCCTATCAAAATGTTAAAAATGTCCCGATATTTAATGAAAATTTAAATGGCATCAAATGAAAAAAAATAATAATAATTACGAGAATATCTTCAAGCGGTATACTGAGCATCATATCAAATGATGTTTTCAAAGCAACTTCTAGAGCATTATCGCCATATAATGCAAAAACTCCAAAATTGACGTAACGACCAGCAAAAGATTTCGTCAAAATGTTAAAACAAATAGAAATGCCCTTATATCTATTAAAGTGTAAAGAATTCTTTAGAGAACGATAATAGTAAGCGTGCGAGATAATTTTATTGAAGACTTACTTTTCAACATATTTATCAAGACTCATTAAAGGACGGTTTTTAATTTGATGTCCTGATAAATAGAGTTAAATTTATTATATTAATACTGAAAGGAAAAGATTGTGAACAAATTTTTGACCATTAAATCCAAACAATCGAAACTTACCATATGTAGAAATCACTTTGCTTTTGAGATTTGCATTAATAGATATAATAATATATATATATATTTTTTTTAAAAAAAAAAGCAAGCAACAAATGTGGATTTATATAATATACCTTGTTTCTCTAAACAATAATATACCATTCGGTGATGAAATATCAAAATTCAATCTTTGCGTTCGGTTATTTACAAATTCGAGGAAAAACTTTAGAATTGAAATAGCCAATGCGTCATCAGACCAAGCCTCTAATGCGCGACAAAGGATCTGCATATAATTATGATAGAACCATTCGAAAAAAATCAAAAAATTCTTTCGACCCTGAATAGCTGAAAGGAATCCTCTCAGATCACGGAATATTCCGGATAGTGTCGCCTAAATTAGTCGAATCAAAGTATATTAAATTTTTTTTTTTAAAAGAAGCTTCTATGAAAATAGTTCTTAGGTCATACAAAGTTAATTTACTGAATCATTTCTTAAAGTTTCGTGTATCGAAACCAAGAATTAACTTTGCCTAATTATATATATGGCACATTAAGATTAACGTACTTTAACAGCCGGTTGTCTAAACGCCTGAAAAGAATTTAAAGTCCCAAGTTGAGCCATTGTGGCGTCCCAAGGTCTGACAAATTCCTCAAAATCTCGCTCAACATTATCATCAGCAAATAGTATTCTAGAAAGTGCTGAGTAATATACAACACGTGACCGTAGGTTATTCGATGTGTCAAGGAATGGAAAATCCTCAACGGTATGTTTTTGGATAATGAACTGTGTAGTTGGAATTTTGCGGAGTAATCTAACAGAACTATAACTAATTACAATATCAAGTCAAGAGTTAATACTAGTAATAATGATTTTAACGATATATATTATATCTAACTAATGTAGTTTCATACCCTCCAGCTAAATCATTAAAGAGAGTCACAGTACGTTGAATTATCTTTGAACATTGAGCCCAAATATTGAGGTTCGATCCTCTGTATAGAAATAGAAAATATTTAAAATGATTGTCTCAAAAAAAAATTCGTGACTTGTTTACATACATTTTTTGCACAATTAAATCCAAAAGCTAAATATAAAAATAAAAAAGTAAAAATAAATGTATCAAAAAATATATTAGGTGAGGCTGTAAACTGAATGTAACAACTTACCATTGTCTGATCATTAATTCCGAGTTGATCTGATAATTTACTGTATACCTTTGATATTTTTTGAGCACTTTCACCAATATAACTTTTTCGAAATTGTTGAAAGAAATATAAAAAGGCCAATTCTAATTTTTCATAGCCAGTATCGTTGCCGCGCTATTTAAAATATTTGAATAGGTTAATTTATGTTTCAACATAAAAACGTAAATACTAAGCGATAGAATATGAAATAGTCACCGGGCCGTTCCACGATTTGATTGCAGTCAAAAGATTCACAACTTTACATGTTAGTTCTCCATCAATCAAGTCTTGATCTTCTGTACTAACATAAGTCTATATTTGCAATGAATATGATAAAAGTTTATATATCAAAGATGTATAAAGTCACGATTCTGTAAAAATTAAAAATGTACCTGTCTGCCTCCGATAAGGCCTCCAATCATGTACACTAACCAGGCAAATTTTGCTATATTCGGATAAAAAAATAAATAAAAATAACATATTAAATTTATAAATATTACAATTTAATCAATAGCTGATAATAAAAATTATTACTTTCAATAACATCTAAAATTGTCAAATAGTCATGGATGACACCAGTATTTACTTGTTGCAACAATGCCTGTATGCACACATAAAAATGTAAGAATATAAAAAAGGTAGTAACCTAAATAAGTTAGCACGAATGAGCATACCTGAAATTGTTGCGCTATAGGGTTAAAAGAGTTTATGATTGCCACATTAGCTTCATCATATTTACATCGTGCAATATTTGCAAACATTTCGAGATCACCAATGAGTGCATCTTCATTCTCCAAAGGATCTTTTGACAAAAAAAAAAAAAAAATAGAATTTCATTTATTAGTTATCGCAATATATATATATAGATATTGTCTAGGATTAAAAACGAACCATCAATTGCACCCTCTAAGGTTGTTTCTACAGATTCGATTTTTGACGTGATAAAAGTATGTGTTAACTGAATATAAAAGATAATGTAAGTAGATGATCGCATATTGCATAAAATTTAATTTTATATACAATTAAATTAAGTTACCCTGGACGCGATTAATTCGAGTTTTGTTACAGAACTTGGGCGTGAACTTCCGGTTGATGAAATCATTTTTGACCAAAAAGTAAGCAAATATTGCACACTATTTGGGACCAACTAAAATCAAGAAATCGAAAAAAAAAAAGAGAAATTAAGAGCATAAATATTATCATGTCTAGGATAGCGCAAGCACTAATTAAAATAAAAAATAAAAAATAATATAATATAATATAATATAATATACGAAAAGAATTATACGCTGATGAATATCATTACCTGCCAGTTGTTAAAGCCTTTAATTGAAAAGTCGGCAACTAAATCAATCCATTCATTGTACCCAGATTTTTCAGAAATTTCGCTCAACTGATATGTTGATCTAAATCTAGAAAGAAGGCGACAAAACTCATGATAATTGTTCAGGTCAGAAAGGCCTATGTTACCGATTAATATTTCTCTGATCCCCTTCATCAGACCATATAAGAATTTAGACCTTTCTTCTTCATTAAAAAGTGATCTGCGAATGGAAGAAATTTGAACAATAACTTCCATAACCTTGTAAAATTAATAAAATGTAAAGCATTGAATGATTTTGAAAGTAACACAATATGCATGTATAAACAAAGTAGTGGATATCGCACTTGGCTTGAGTGAGGTGGTTGAAATTGTTTATATGCTTCAAACATAATTTGAAGAAATGAGGGATCTTCAATTGTTGAACGCCATGAAGTAGTAACCTATTAAAACGTATTAATCATAATATCCATTATATAAATAGCATTTGACAAAAACACTATAATAATAAAAATATAGATTACTTGAATGCTTCCAACATCTTCGCCGGATTCATCGGGAGTGGTACCGATAAAATCAAAAGCCAAACAGTTGCGAAGTGATGTTAAACAATATTCTTTCGACTTATGTTCTTGAAGGTCTTCAGAAAATAAATAAAATAAAATAAATATAATCGCATGCTCAGTTCGAGCAAACAGTAAGAAAAATATACAAACCATTCGCGAATAAAATTTCACCATTCAATAGTCTTCGTAAAACGACCAATCCTAGCTGAAAAGCCTCCAATAATGCAGTATCCCTGAACCCGATCGCTTAAATAAAATTTTCAAATATCTAATATCTTCGAAAAGATGAAAATAGTACAACATAACATAATTAAAAACATATACCTGTTTTTCTCTGCTTAGTTAAATTTCTTGGAGATTGCTGATTCATTTCCGCAACGACTATCGAAAGAATTTGCAAACCTACAATAATATGATCTGGTGTGGACTTTAAATGCAAAAATGAGTTATGCACGTTGCAATTTCATGCTATACTTATACTACAAACAATATAATCAGATAATATAAAAAAGATTAATAAAATCAAAACTTACTTGAATAAAATTGGACACATCTTTAGTAACATTTTTAAATTCTTCGCCTTCAAACCATCCAACTTTTGTTATAGTAGCAAAAAGCTGAGCAAGAGAAGATAAAACAAAAGGCTGATAGTCAGGGTGTTGTGCCATATAATTCAACACAAAGTTTCCTTAAATTTTATTTTCATTTATTTATTTTTTTGAGATTTATAAAGAAAATTTGACAAATGATTTAGCAGAAAAAAAAAAACGCGTTTATTATTTATTATTAAAACACAATATATGTTAACTATTTAGCCCGAAAAGAGCAAACCCGTACTCAGTTCGATTTTTTGAGACATGGAGAACATAGAATAATGATCCAAGACAAGACCCTTTAACCTTGCGGCGGCAAACATCTGAGCATAAGGAGAAGTAGATTTTTCTAGGAGCCACCTACAAAATATCGAAGTCTCAAGAGGAGAGTGAATTTTTACACCTAAAGGGCTTGCTCCGTTGGCACGTACAGTCGAAGTCTCGGAGAAAGTTGGAAAGGCAATGTCTAGAAGCCTTTCGGCATTGGTACGTTGTTCTTGAGACTTCGGAGAATATAATTCTGTCCACCAACGAATGCAAAGAAATGGAACCAATTGTTGAGCAATACGCGTATTGCTAGATAGCAAAAAAGGTGAATGCTCTATAACCTTGGCACAGGGTATCCAAATATAATAAGTTTTGATTCTGAAGTTCATTCATCGCTCAGGTCACGATAGAATTATCGACTCGAAAGATGTCCGCAATCAATTTTGTAATCACAATAATAACAAAAAAAAAAAACAAGTAAAAGAATGATTTTTCGACAATTAAAAATTAAATACGTATTAAGTATTAATACAAAGTCGTCATTGTGTTTTCTGAATTTCCTATTTAGATATTGATCAAACGTTACACTACAGCGATAGTCATTACAATCAACTAAAAATGAATCCACTAACTTCTAACACTAACATCTGAATTTCTGAACTACACGTGAGAATTTAAAAGATTACATAATTCTCGGAAAATAATGCATTATATGCATCATATTATACGTAATACTAATAAAATGATTTATTAAGAAAAGTGTAAATAAACACAAGATTTTGATTAGCTAAAAAATTTTTTTTAATAATTTTTATAGAGAATTGCTATTGCCATCTCTTATTTTTGCTAATACTACTTTCTAAATACAAAAAAGTGTTTCGGAAGAGATATAATTATTAAATAAACCTCTTTGTTAATATTAATTAAAGTTGTTTATTAGGTTTTTCTAGTTTTAATAGTAGTAAAATAATTAAACTCGAACTAGCAATTCTTAAAATATTTATATTTAAATTTTATAATTTTTAATTTTAAGAAAAAATTATTAGTCTGATTTTATCTTTTCTTTTTTTTTTTTTTTTTAATGGTTATGTTTTATATATTTATTAGATAAAAAGTTATAAATAGCTAGTTTATAAACAAAGTAGTTTAACTTTAACAAGATATATATTTTCTTTAGAATATTTTTTTTTTTTTTTTTTTTTTATACTTAGGCGATCTTGCCTATCATTTTATTAAGAATAAGCTAATCTAAGCTACAAGTAAAGTGCTATACTATTTACAGCAAACTACTTTTCTAAAACTAATCTGGACTTATTCAGTTATTTTTCAGCACCTAAGTATGATTTGTCGTAGCAACTATTTCTCTCGTAAGAGTTTAAATTTGTATATACAAATTTCTAGCTCTTAGTTAATGAGAAACTGCTACTAGCTTATATCAAAATCATCTAATTTGTTTTAAACCTTAACTATCCTTCCTTACTACTTGACTTTATCCATCTATTAACTCTGTCAGAAGCTACTTTTTGAATTCTTGTTTCTTTCTTCTTCTTTGATTCTTTTGTTTCATTTATAGGAGATATATTCTCTTTATTCGTCTTTCCTTTTTTCTTTGTCTTTTTTCTTTTTTTCTCTTTGATTGTGATGTTGTGTTCTTTTTCTTATTCAACTATTATTTTACATTTGAACTTCTATAATCATTCATAGAAACAAGAACAAAATTATTTAATAAAGCTTATTAATACCTTGTTTGTCTTGCTTTTGGACTATGCTATTTTGCATATGTCTGCATATTGCTTCTTATTTGTGAAGCCTCTGAGGTGCATCTTTCTAATATGCATCTTCTCTTCTGAGTCTTCACTATAGAGTATCTTCCTTAATGCGTTATCCTCAAGTGATAGATTCAACTTTGTTAACATTTCAAGACTTGTTAGGTATAGAGTTTCCTCTTCTAGATTCTTCTAAATTTTTTAGTAGATTTTGTATTCTGCTAGGTGATATAAGGTTTCATCCTTTCTTAAGCAGGCTATGTATCTTCTGCTCTTGTATAGTTTAGAATTTCTAAGATAGCAAATATCTTTTATTAGTAGAATATCATTAATACATTTTATGTGAAATATGAGGTCTCTGCTTTTCTTTAGACTAATATACTTTTTCCCTTGTTACTTTTTTAGTGCTTCCCAAGTGTTTTTCCAAATTAGCTCTTTGCTAGAGTTGTCTCCTTGATTTAGAGCTATGATATCTGCTACTTTGCTTAGTTCGGCCTATTTTGTTTCATATATTATCGCAGTTGTTATATTTATGAATGATCTAAGTGAACAGTCTATTATTTGGTCTTTCCACTTTGATATAGCTTGAATATTGCCTAGTGTTGTTTCTAGTACTTTGAGTATATCAGTTCTTCTAGTACCTTCCTTGGCTAAATAATCTGCTTGCTCGTTCTATTTGTCACTACTATGACCTTTAACTTTATGTAATAACAGATTTAGATTTTTTGCTATGTAGCAGTCTTTTATCTGTCTTAGTAAACTTTTATTTTTCATTTTAAACCAACTTCTTAACTTGTTGTTATCTAGACACTTTTCAATAGCTTCTATTGCTGCTTTGCTATCAGTAAATATATATATTTAAGCCCTACATGATGCTGTTAGCAAGGCTACCCATATAGCTCCTAATTCTGCATGAGTTGATGAAAGTCAGTTTTCTATGCCACAACTAAAACTGATACTACTATCTATCCTCTTCCTATTTCTGACTAACCAACTAGCTCCTATTCTACCTGATCCCAACTCTCTGCTGCTTCCTGCTAGTGTACTATCTATGTAATACCTAATAACCTCCTCCTCTTTTAGCTTCTCATATATATCTACTAGCTCTCTCTTAATTCTTTTGTTCTCTACTACTCTTTATATGATTGCACTTTTGAAGCTATTTGCTATGATTTTTACTAATACCTCTTGGTCTGCCTTATGATTTGTGCAAGATTCTTTATTCTCAATAAATGCTGATAGTGGTACTCTCAGTATTACTTCTTTTCTATTAGTTTTCTTTACTTTGACTACCTGAGGTTCTTCATCGTATCTAATGCTGACTAGATACTCATTATTACTAGTACTTCCTATGTTGCAATAGCTACACTTGTCAAGTAAGCAATCTCCTGCTAGTTGGCTTAATTGTCTCCAGTGCTCAACTATTACAAGCTTCTCTGTTTTTCTTGCTATTTTTTCTATATGAAGATCTCCTCTTCTTTTGAAAAGCACTCATTTTCTTTTCCATCTATCTTTGGATATGACTTGCGGTTGAGCTTTTATTGCTTCTCTATTAGGACCCTTTACTTTGTAGAGGTCTTATACTTCGCTAGAGCTATTTTCTTTCAATATCCTTTCTTCAAATTTTTTAAACTAGCTTAGAGTACGGCTCTTTGTTTTTCTACCTCTTACATACTTTAGTTGATCCCAAGTTAGCAGGTGACTTCCTGTACTATTTATGAGCTGTTCTAGTATGAAGAGGTTCATCTTGTCTGAGTTTAAAAAGGTACGAAGCTCTTTTGTATCTATTAAGTTTAATATTTCTGTTTCTTTGATATTTAGAGCATCAGAGTCTTCTAAGATCTCATTAATCCTTATATTTAGTTTAGCTGCTTTGTATAATACTTTTACAGCCAAGTTATTTGTAGGAACTGGCTTATTAAACTTACAGTCCTTGCTCATAAGGCTGCATAAATATTTGCCTCGTAGTTGTCCTTCTTTAACCCTTAGTCTTGTTATTACTCCTAGAGAATCTTGCTAGTTGAGATGTAGAGTGAGCTCTGTAAAGTGATGTACAAGCTGGTTTTGTCAGATTGATCTCATGCTCAAAAAATCTAAATAGCTACAGATTAAGTTTGCTGTTGACTTGGCTAGCTCAAGTTTGTTTTTGATTAAGATCCAAATTGGTCTTTGTAAGTTTTCACAATTTGATTTGCTTATAAAAGTTGTTTGTGGTCTGTATTCTATACTTGGTAACAAGACACTATTGTTTAAGTATATGAGCTAGCTTGCTAATAGCTTTTTCTACCTTATAGCTTTGCACATTCTGCTTACTTCATTTCTTACAATATTTAAACTATAATATTGTTTTCCTTTTCCTGAGATCTATACTCTTAAGTATCTTACTATTATAAAATGAGTTTCAATTATTTTATTTTATTATTTATTTTATTATTTTATTATTAGTATTTTTATAAATAGTTAGTTTCTTGAATGTACTTTATTATTACTTTTACAGATAACTTGTTAAGCTAAGAATAGATTTAAATAGTACTATTTGACTCAGATCAATTAGACCTTTCAAACAAGCTATAAATCATATTTGTAGGACAGATAGTTATTGAGTTATCTTAAGAATAACTTTAGCATAACTTACAATTCTTACAATTCTTATAATTCTTACAATTCTTACAATTCTTACAATTCTTATAATTCTTATAATTCTTACAATTCTTACAATTCTTACAATTTTACTATCAATGTAAAAGCTATATAAACCTTTTCTTTCTCTTTGCCCTAGATTAGGTTTGACTTCTGCAATCTCCTTAATATTAGAATTTTCTTAGCACAGAAACTAATAGATAGTCTTGTATTATCAATATTGTATTCTAAATAAAGTATAATCTTTGCTTTTTCATTAACTTTGTAACGAACTGCCACAGTGAAGTAATATTTCACTTAGATACTGTTAAGAGCCTCTCTTTTGTGTCTTATATTACTTGTGTTGAATTAAGAAGGCCAACACTTGTAACAATACTAATAAGGCTCCTATCTCTATTATAGCTCATACTCATTATATATATACATGTGTAATTTGTAAAATCAAAGACTTATCTTGTGTTGATACTAAAAACAAAGGTCATTCACCAGATTATACTATTACTATTTTACTCAAAAACCGTTATTTAATTCATTGTAGCAATATACACAAACTTACTACTATTCTAACCAAAGCTCTTCCTCAAACTCAAGCACTTAACAAGAACCAAAAAATTGTAGTGCTTTTAGCTACTATTGCAATAACTCTTGCAAAAGAAAAAATTAGATGCTTCAAGGTTCTTAAACAATATACAAAAGCAGAAGTTGAACAAATTCTTAAACAAAATAAATAACCAAATTAACAACAAAATAATTCTACAGGTATTCAACAACAAAAACAACAAAAACAACAACAAAACCAACAAAATAACTAACAACATAAATTAAAAGAAGGAGAAAAAGAAAAACCTTCATTTGATTTCTTTAAAAACTTTCTAATTACTACAGAAATAGAATCTCATATATACCTTAATACCCCACTTGCAAAAAATATTTTTAATGTTGTTAAACCTGATTTTATTAATTTCAGGCCAGGTCAAATTCTCAAAAAAGCCAAAAGTAAACAACCAGAACTTAGAGCTAATTTTGAGTATTTGATTAAAACTATGGCTAGCAAATGCTCTAGTTTTCTAACTGAATTAATCTACAAATTTAATCTACAAATCTACCAAAATACAACAATTCTTTTCGAAACCTTATACACTAATTTTAAATTAATTTTAACTAAATTTACAACTACTCTTTTTACTAAACTCAATTATGCAAAGATTTTTTTTCTTATTGAATCTATTCCTCCAAGCACTCTACAAAACTGTAACCAAGTTGTATTGAATCTTGCTCAACTTTATCTATATCTAACTGAAAACTTTTAACGAATTGACTATGAAAAATTTGCAAAAGATCTGAGCATTAGTCCTCACAAATTTATACTTATCTACTACAAAAATGAATATGAAAGTGCTACTCATAAAGCATCTCTTCTAACTATTAATAATAACAAACAATTTAATATCTATGTTCATTTTAATATTCCTACACTTCAATTTCTAAATAACTTCTAGATTCTCTCACTCAAGGAGTGCAAACCTCAATTCGATGAGTGGTATAAAAATTTTTTCAAAATCTACAGTCATCAATTCCTTTAAATTAACAAAGAAAAAATCTACAACTATCTAAAATACCAAATCATATAACAATTTGCAAAATGTTATAAAGAACTATTACCTGATTAGTACAATATTAGAGAAGTTCTTTCTCTACAAGATCGAATTTGCAAAACTAGGAAACTAGCACTATTTCATATTCACAAATGTGACCATACTTTATAAAACCCTTGCAAGTTGCTTGCTTCTAAAATTGAGCATAAATTTAAATTTTTAAATGAATACTATTTCAAAGAATCCTTTAAACACTATCCTCCAACAAAATGGATTAATATACCTTTAGATTTATCTTTATTTAATAAGGATCAAACTAAAGAAACATCATTTCAACAATCCACTTCTCTTAGCCTATTTCGTACTCTTGCTCATGATTATGATGAAAAGTTTTCTAAAGCTAATCAAATAGATCTTAATCCAAAAAGAGAAAGCTTTTTCTTTTATAAAATCTTCAAAGTATTTTTAGCTGTAGTAGCAAAAAATGACTTATAGAAAATCTCTCTTTGGATAAAGCAAAAGAAAAACTTATAATCCAACCTATTGATACTCATTATTTAGCAAGAGTAATTATATATTACTCAATTAAACAAAAACCAACTATTATAATTACTAAAATTCTTGAATAATACAAGACTACATTCTATTCAGAAGCAGAAAAATATTTTAATGATAAATTTAATATTAAATTTAATAACCTAATTTAACTTGAAGAAACTCTTCTCTTCAACACTCAATCTAATAAACAGCCTGAGATTGAAATAGAAATTGATGATCTCTTTGCTGATCTAGAAGTTCTTAATAAATCTTCAAACAAGACTTCTGATACATCAACAACTATACCCAATACTGAAATCTCCTTTTTTTAATAAATTCTTCTGTAGAAGTCATAAATGTAGCTATTGCCTTTGAAATAATAATGTTCTCTACTACCTGTAGGCCATTTTCAAAGGAGAATGATGGGAGCAGTGTATAAAATCTATGTGTACAATATGTTCAGAGCACACATTTTTAAAAAGTTTCAAATACTTTTAGCTAGGAATGTACACATAAATCACAAACTTTTTAGCAATATAGTGCACAAAAATTACTAATGAAATATTAACTATGTACACATAGAGCATATTATGCATATAGTCTATATACAAGTAAATAGAAACAGAATATTAGTCAATTTGAATTTTCAAGTTAAATTAAATTAGGGTATATGCTTACATTTATATAATAAAATCTCCCTAAAACTAGTTTAACCAAATAATTCGAATTCATATAAATTCTGCTTTTACTTATAGCATATATTGATAGGTTCAGAATTAAATCGTGAAAAAATTATAGAAAAAATTAACAAGAATATATATTAATTGATTTGTATATAAAACAAGCACAGGTCACTATTTAAAATCTGATAAGTTCAATTATTTAAATAATATATTTTAACCAAATCTGTATAAAAATCACTTACTGGTAGATGTTTATTTTATTTTTTTTTTTTTTTAAATAATGTCATAGTCAAAACTTTATTTTAAAAAGTTAGAATATAAGTTCTATGTTAAAGATTTCAAAACTATATTTGTGTTACATAAGTTTAACTATTAGTTAAACAAGGTACCCAATGTGATATTACACCCCCTATTTCCTATATAAATACTATATTTAACTATTTCAAATTAAATTTTAGTTTAGGACAGGTTGGAGG
>CAJVPM010000327.1:0-18943 GCA_910592325.1 Scutellospora calospora | reverse complement strand
TTTGAGTGATTTTAGGCAAAATCAGCAAAATTAGTTAATTCCGGCCCAACCGATCATGACTCTCCCGTAATTCGATGCAAGAATGCATCTGATATACGATATATCATCATTAAAAAAAAAAAAAAGTTTTGTTCACCAACTGTAGCTTAGCCTTTTATCCTTGTTAGGACCTCGTCTTGTATTAAAATTTCGAGGTTTTATTTCTCCGGAGGTTTCGCATTTTGCTAGAGGTTTTGTCTTTCTCCAGTTTTGTCTTTTACCAGGGGTTTCACCTTTCGTCAGGGGTTTCGTCTTTCATCAAGGTTTCGTCACCTTTCGTTAGGATTCGTCTTTCGTCATTTACGAAAATCAGTTTCGCCTAATAACTATAATCACGATACCATCAAAATTTCGACACTGATTAGCTAAGCGAATTTTTTATTAAAATTAATTATAATACTGCATTTCATAAAAATTTAATCCAATCATTTATTGCGTAATCTTTAGTAAATTGATATTACAATATCTCTGTACGACTCTGTTTGATTGGTCAATTGCTTTCCCTAGCTATAATAAAACTGCATAATAACTATAAATCATCATTATATTTAATCAGTCAATCGCTTTTCTTAGCAGTAAATTGGGGAGACTTCAAGAACACGGAACCCATCACGTGAAATTATGCAATGACGTCATTTGTTTACCAGCACTAATAAATCAGCCGCCTAAACTAACCCTAACACTAACCCTAACTTAGGCCGAGTGTTTGATTTTGTGATGTGATGATTACTGATCGTGAAGCCGCATAATATTTATATAAATCATTTGTATAACATTTAATTTTACAATATTAGCATTTATCGCTAGTGGCGATACCACTACTCCTTATTTCTTTATCAATTTTAGGGTTAGAGTGCAATTCTAGACCAATGTTAGGATATTGTATTATTTATATATGCTAGTAGTAAAATTGTTATAGAGAAAATAGGAGAGTTTGAAATAATATCAAGAGGTAATTGTGTTAAAATTTTAAGGAGTTTGTTTGATATTTTTGTAAAATAAAAGTAAGAATAGGGTCATAATAAATTTTTTATAATAATAAAGAATAGGTTTCTCTTTATTTAATACTAGAATTAATATTAATAGAAGTAGTAAGACTATGAGATATAATGATTTTTGCTAAGCAAGAAGTATGTAATTCTGTAATGAAGTTGATACCTTTTCAGGAATGCTAATTTTTTTACATGTTTCTTGTAGCCAATTGATATTGATCCTATTAAAGGCTTTAGACATATTTTAAAAAAGTATAAAAGCTTCTTTATTGTATAATATATAGTGTTCAATTGTATTATAAAGAATTTGAATTAGTATATATCTAGAAGAATTTTTGAAAGCTGCAAAGTTTAGATTTGAGAGAAAATTATTTGATGTAATTATTTTATTTAATCATTTAGTAAATATTTTAATAAGAGTTTTTTTGAATAGTTCAATAATTGAAATAAGTTGAACTTGGTTAAAAGTAAAGTCTTAATTTGATTTTTTTGTAATCAAGAAAATATTTAAAGATTCTATTTAGTTAGAATCTTTTGAAGTTGAAAGTATTTGTTAATAAAAAGTTTTAGAGATTTTTATGCTTTGTAACTAGTATATTTAATATATTCTTAGCAGATTTTTAAGAGTCTAGCTACTTTTTGATTTAGTAAATTTATAATAATTTTATTCTATTCTTAGTCTGAGATATTATCAAAAAGTTTTAGTAGTATATTTCAAGTTCAGGATATAGTTGATAGAGTTGAAAGAATTCTGATAAGAGTAGAATAGGTTGTAATAGTTTTTCTTCAAAATAGTTTAAAAAGTAGTAATAAACTGTATTTAAAATTTTATTTTAGTTAGTAAGGAGTAAGTTATTGAGTAAAGTCTATCAATATTAATATTATTATATTTTTTTAAAATATTTTTGTAGAAAAGTTTAGATGTTTTATTAAAAACTTTGTTTTAGTTTTTAATTTTTTATTGAATTTCTTTATAAATAATCTGTTTTTGTTAATAGTTAAGAGCAGCTTTGATAAGTTGAAATTTATTTTTAATTTGGTCAGATAAAGAGAAATTTGTTGAAATTGAGTTGTCTAGATATTTAGTTTAGTAGTTATAAAGAAGTATTATAAAATTTGAAAATAGTAGATAATTTTTGAGATATTGAATTTGTTTATATCTGTAAAAGAGAGATAGTTGTTTAGTAGAAGAAGTGTTATAAGTTTCTTTAATAGTTTGTATCTTTTTGAAAAGGATATATTTAGTAGCATCTTGATTAGAGCTTTGTGAATTTTATTCCAGATATTGTTGAATTGGTTTTGGTTTGTTATTATATTAATTTGAAGAGCTATTTGTTGAAAATTTTATATAATTTAGTTAGAGTAGTTTTTGAGTATTTTTTTAAAGCAATTTTTCTATAAATAGTGTTTCTTTTTTTGTTGTTTAAAGGGTTTTGGTTTGTTAATAATTATAGAGATTTCAAGTGTTATAATATTATAATTAGAATCAAGTATATTGTCAGAGATATTATCTGTATAATCAATAATATAAATAGAAAATTTGTTTAAATTTGGTTAATTCAGCTTAAAAAGTAAGAGCAATTGAACATAAAGTTCTTGGTTTTAGAAAAGAAGTGTCAATATATATCTTTGTATTGATGAATTATTAAATATTTAATAAGTAGAAGTTCTGATATAGAAGTTTTTTTAAGAGGATTCTGGTCTAATCATGTATTAGAAATTCAATTAAAATTTCCTATAATTATAATTTTATAATTTGGATATTGTAGTAATGAAATAAGATATTCTTGTATTTCATTACAAGTTGTTTCTTTTCTTGTGTAAGAATATAAACTTGTAGAAGTTTTATTAGTAAGTTTTTAAAGTGAAGGTCAAGACCAATAATATAGTCTTTGTAATTATATATATAAGCAATATACTTAAAGATTTTTTAGTATATAAAATTCTTATACCTGTCTGGTGAGTATAAGAAAAGATACTCTAAAAGCTTTGATAGTTCTTAATTTGATTATTAAGTATTTTTTTTTTTTTTGTAGATAAGTGTATTTCAGAGAGATCTAAAATATCATATATATTATTATTAAGAGTTTTAGTTATTGAGAATTTTTTATTAGGCTGAAGAAAACTATTTATATTAATATATGCAATCTTGATAAGAAGTAATATATATTTAATTTCAATAGAGAAGTTGTTAGTAAAGTTATTGGAATTAGATATGTTGTTAGAAGTAGATCTAATTGGTAAGTAGTAATATTTTAGTAGATTGTTAGTTTGAAGTTAAATATAATTTAAAAGTAATGAATCATTATTGTTAATATAAATATGTGTTTTATTATAATTATTATTAATTGAAATTTTAAAAGATTGAGTAAAGTTGTTATGATAAAGGTATTGAATAAAAGAGTCTAAGGTTTGTGGTTTTGAAAGTATAGATAAATTGTGATAAGTTTGAAAATTATTATAGTATATATTTGTTTTTCTCTCAATAGAAATTGAAGTTGTTGTAATTGAGGGATTTGTATATTTTCTATAAAGGTGCTTACTGTATACCCAGTTCTCATAGTTGTAGAGAGTTCATAGTCTGCTCTATATATTGAGTCTAACTGTTATAAGCTTAATCCTTTATGTAAATAGACTTTTTTATCTATCTACTTACTATATTCTCCTCTAAAAATAGTCTACAAAAAGTGAAGAACATTATTATTTTAGAGGTAGTAGTTGTATCTATATAATTTACAGAAGATATATTTAGAAATTTTGAGTAGTAATTTTTGCATATAAAAGTTTAGAACTATTAGGTATTAATTTAATAGTTTTCTTAGTTTAGTTATCTTTTTGTTGTAAAGAAGAAGAGTTTTAGATGATATTTGTATTGAAGAGTAGAGATTGTTAGATAGATTTTGGTTGTTTGAAATTAATTTTAAATTTGTTATAAATTATTTGTTGAGCTTGAAGATAAAAGGTTGTTTTGTATTTTGAATAGATTTGGAATAAACTAATAGAAGATTAATGTGAAATATAGTAAAAAGTAAGAATACATGCAAGGAAGTGTGTATCAACAGGGTCTTGAATAACTTTTATAATTGCATTATATTGGCTTAGCTCAGAAATGCCATTATTTCTATTTGTAGCTAAGAGAAAAGCCTTGAATTAAGTATAAAAGTAATATGTTCAATCTTTGTAATTAGTTGAAGAATTATTAAGAGATATAAATTCTTTTTTAGCCATATCAGCTAGTTCATTAAAGAGTAGAATTGGAGTTAGAATTTTGAAGCCAACTTAGTGTTTTTGGTTTTCACCAAATATTAAGCAATTTAAAGTAGGATAGATAATTCTTGGTTTTGTGTTATCACTATCAATATTCATTTTAAAATAATAAAGAAGTGAGTATAAGAGTTTTTAAAGATAATTTTAGATATAGTAGAGAAATTATGTTTTTTGTTTTTTAGTAATTAGAGAGTATATTTGAGAAAAATTGAAGTCACAGATATGGAAATAGAAGAGAGCTGCTTTAGTAGATTGTTTAGAGTAGTTTTGTAATGAAGAAGAATTAGAATATTTAAAAAATTCAAAAAAAAAGTTTTTTTTAATATAAAGTAAATTGAAGGTAAATTTAGTATTTGATATAGTTCATTGTTTTAATTTTATCTATGAGGATGAATTGGTAGCTATAAATTTCAAAAAATGAATTATACTATTTTTTAAAAGTATAGTTACATTCTTTAAGTAAGATTATTCTATATAAAGTTAGAAAACTTGTTTAAAAATTTTTAGATTTACATAGATATTGAATTTGTAGTCACTTTTGATAGTGACTAATAGTTTGTTAAATTAATCTTCATTGAAAATATAGTGGAGTTAAAATTGAATAAGTTTAATATCTCAATCTTTGATAAATTGTATATAATTAATTATTTAATAAAAGTAATTTAAATATAAAATTCAAAGTAATACAAATATAGTTTGAAATAGTATATAGTAGAATATTAGTATGAAAGCAAAAGATTTGTTTATAATTGATTTTAGTAAACAGAACTTCTGTAAATAATCTAATAAGTAATATAAAAGTAGAGTAAAGAGTATTAAAACAACATATCAACTCTTTCTAATAATTCTTTTTCTCAAAAATTTGAAAAAGCAAAAAACAAAAATTTATTGAAAAAGATGAAAAAGTTTCTTTTACAATACAATAGTTTTTATAGAGGTTAACTGCTTTTTCTTGAGAACTCTTTTGTATATTTAATATATAAACTAAAAGTGATATTATATAAGATAACTAGCAGGTAGAGCCTTTGTATATAAAATTTTAGTAAAAAGATGAAAAAGAGCTCTTTGTTAATGAAGTTGGTAAAAGAAGACTTAAGAATAGAAGACAATAAATTATTTTGTTTACATACTCTTTTGGACTTTAAAAAACAATAATATACCATAAGCTTTTTCTTCTAGTCTCTTTTTTTTTCAACAAAAAGTAGAGAATTTAGTTTCTTCCTTCCAAAAGATCAGCATTATTTACTCCTTCTATTTTTAAAAAACTCTGTAGATGTATGACCTCATGCAATAAACAAAGTTACATACTCTATTTAGCAAAGTTATATACTTTGTGTTTATAAAGTCACATACTTTGTTTACTTGTTTAGTCTATTATATGACCTCAGTGCTACAGGTCCTAAATTTTAAAGATGGATTGTATGTTAGAAAGAAAAATATTTAAGATAGATTATAAGTTGCACAACTTAAAATTTAAAGTCTGACTCAGGTTATAGAGTATCTGGTTACTTTTTTTTTTTTCTATCCTTTTTATTATGTTATTGCCTAACAAAGTTTTTATGACTTGAAGCAAGTTTTTCTTTATTAGTGAGCTTAGTGCTTTTAGATTAGTAACAATTTTTATTTTTTCCTGCTGCTAAGTATTAATATCTTTTAATTTAGCTTTAGTTAGATTAGGAGAAACCTAGTTTTAGTAGTCTGATATCGTAGTTCTAGTTCTAACTAGTATGACAGGTCATACTTAGATACTCATAGAAGTAGCTAGATAATGTCAAGCTTATGAAATTAGGTAGAATTTTTCTTTAAATTCAATATGTAATGAGTAGGACAACTACATGTTAACAACCTAATAAAGTTTATGACAAGACTATCAAAGGAAAAAAAAAGAGTATTAAAAAGAATTTTAATATTATAGCTAATTTAAGAATTAGTTTTATAAATGAAGTTTGTTAGAAAATTAGACTGTTGACTAGTAAAAGAGCAAAGAAAATATTTGAAAGTATATTTGAATTCTTGATTAGAGTTTTCAGAATTAGATTTGGTTTATTGATTAGTTTGTTGTTATAATTTGCTAGTTTATTGATATAATTAGTCAGATTTAAAATCTTTAAGATAAAGTTAAATAAATTTGAAAATTGTATAAGCAAGTAATATATTTAATTTTGTATAAGATGCTATTTCATCAGTAATTAAATAGTTAAAAACTAGTTAAGATTCTTAGAAGAATTACATGTATATTGAAATTTGTTAGCAAAAAAGGAAGTTTTGATTTGTTTAAAGAAGTTGTATCTATTTTGTTTAGATTTGTGAATATATTTAAAAGTACTAACAAAGAATTTTTAGTAAGAGTTAAGAGGTTTAGTTTTAGAAAAAGAAATTGGTATTTTTGTAAAGCAAGATTTGTAAATTAATTCTTCTTTGATAATAATTGTAGTAAAATTATGAATATGTTTTTTATTTAGGAGAATAGCACAAGTAATATTTTGCAAGTAGCAGATTGCATAAGTATATAGATAGTAAGAGTATACAGCAATAGGAGTTGTAGTTAAATCAATTTTTTTAGCTAAGATAAATATTGCAGATAGGAAGAGAATAGTAGGAGTAGACTAAAAAGTAAGTTTAATTAGGGATTGAGATAAGAGTTCACTCTTGTTGAATATTTTAGTACTAAGATTAGTAATTGAAGCTAAGTTTGTTTCAGGAGTTAGAGTAGATAGTCTGAATAAATCATTATATTAAAATCTTTGTGAAGTAAAAGTCATATAGTATTTCTCGCATAAGTAGGTTGCTACTTGTAGTTGTTTAGGTACATATATATAGTAACAGTTTTGTTTTGCAGGTTCACATTATTGAGGATTGAAGCAAGCAATAAGTACTCATACGTTGCTAGCATCTGCTTCAATAAAACTAATATCAAAGTGATCAGAGTAGTAAAAAAGAAAATAGTCAATATTATATAAATCTGGAGTAGAATTAACTAAAGTAGGCATATTAGTAAAATATAACAATAATAAAAATTTTGAAAAAGTAAAAAATAAAAGAAACTAGAGATTTGATAAAAAAGAGGTATGACAATAAGAGAAGTGATAAATAATATAGTATGATGAATAAGAAGTGTGATAATTAATAGTATAACAGAAAGGATATAATAGTTAAGTGGTGACAAATAAATGAGTAACAATAATTTATAGTACACCAAAATTAATAAATATAAAACAAAGTTTTGTACTAATTAAAAAAAATCTAATTTTAGAACTTAATTTAAATTTATTTTTTTGTGTAATTATAATTTGTAAGCCTTTATACCTGTTTAGAATATATTGGAGGTAACCAGATTTAAAAAATTTCTCTAAAAATTTGTAAAAAAAAGATAAAAAATTTTTGTAAAATTATTTTGAAAGAGTTTTGAATAAAATTATAAGTTTTAATCTATTTTTGATGTATTATATATCAGAATAAAGCTAATATTATACTAGTTCTTTTTTTTTTTCTTAGATAATTTTACTCATCATTTATTAAGAAAAAATATATAAAATATTATAACAAGAATATAAACTAAACTAATTTAACTATAAAACTGTTCTCTTTATATAATTTAGGACTCACTTAGCTACCTAAAGTGCTTAAATATGATCTGCTGCTATAGTAAATTTTCTTTCTCAAAGAACAGATTGTCTAAGCAGAGTCATATTCTAAGGATCTACAAAAGACTACTATATACTTTTATCAAGAATGTCTAGTTAATTATTTTTAAACCTTAGCTAACTTTCTTTTGTACCCTTTGCAATCTACTTATCGATTCTATTTTCAGCTTCTCTCTGAATTCTTTTTTCTTTAACTTTAGCTAATTCATTAAACTTTTTTTCTAAGAGATCTTGGTTTTCATTTCTGCTTAGAACTTCTTCTACTCAAATTGATTTTTATACTTCTATTTTTTCTTTTTTTTCTTAGAGTTTATATTGTTTTTTTTTTTCTAATATAACATAACTTCATACTAAAATTTCTAAAGTCTTTCAAAAAAATTTGACCAGAAAATTTCTTTAAACTAACAAATAGCTTTGTTTGCTTTTGATATTAAACTAAAGAGATTTTTGGTTTCTGCTAATAGGCTTGAACTTATTAGCTCCTATATATGGAGTTTTCTTTTTTCTAAATTAATTTCTATACATGTATTTAGAAAGATTTCATTTAGTTTCTGGTTTTTGATTTTGATATCTTATTTGAAGATAAGTAAAAAGTTTAACTCCTCAATAATAATAGCTTCTATTTTCTTCTATATTTGTTGATAGACTATACATTCTACTAGATGTTTAAAAGATTCTATTTTTGTATAATATGCAATATAAGTCTTGCATTTATATAGCATAAAGTCTCTTTGATAGTATATATCTTTTGTTAGCAAGAGCTTATTTAGGTATTTTAGCTTAAATATTAGCATTTTATTCTTTTTTATATTTACACATTTTTTCTCTTATAAGTTTTTTAAAATACTCTATGTATTTTTTTAATTTAGCTTATCATTATATTAATTTGATAACCTCTAGTTTAATACTAGTTTAATACTATTTAAGTCTGCTCATATACATTCATAAACTGTTACTATAGTTATATTAATGAAAGATCTAAATACATTGTCTATAATTTTGTTTTTCTATAGTAAAAAAAACCTAATTTTACTTGTTGTTACTTCTTGGGCTTCAAGAATTAAATCTGAAAAGAGGCTCTCTTTAGCTAGCTAATCTGCTCTATTATTTCAAATATTTGAACTATATCCTTTTACTTTGATTAAATTTAGCTTAATTTTTTTTGTTTTGTAGCAGTCTATAATTTAGTTGATTATACTATAGTTTTTTGCTTTGAAGTTAGTTCTTAGCTTCAAAAAGCCTTTAAAGTTTTGAATTCCTTTAATTGCTACCTTATTATCTAAAAATATTCTAGTAGTTACTTCAAAGAGTACTACTAAAAAAGCTATTCAGATTGTATCTAGTTCTGCATGAGTAAATAAGGACTAATTTACTATACTACTACTAAAGCTAATACTAAATTTCTTCCTACTATTATCTGCTACTACTCAACTAATACTTATCTTTTTAATTTTTCTTTTTCCTAAATTTTTTACTGCTAGTGAGCTATCTGTATATATATCTAGCTTCTTCCTCTCTTTAAGTATACTAGCTATTCTACTAAGCTTGTTTTGTAAATTATTATCCTTAACTACTCTATGTATAACTACTTCTTCTATTTCTATAATACTAACTTCTATATATCTGCTGTTATCTATTACTTCAAAGTTAACTATTTCTCTATTATCTTTATATATCGAAATTGATATTTTAGTAGAAGTAAGCTCATTATCTCTTTGAATTTTATTAATTATCTAGTACTAGTTTTTATACTTAAGTTTAATCAAATAGTTCATATCATTTTGTCTTCCTAACTTGCAACTTCTACATTTGATCATTGATGTAGTACTTTTTATATTATCATTTTCTTCTATTTTTTAATACTCTACTATAAAATGCTTAGACTCCTTTTTTATAACTTTTCTACTTTTATACTTTTCTTCCTTCTCAAATATTACTTATTTTTTTTTTCTTATCTGCAGATACTTTAAGTTTTTTGCACCTTATTGCTGATGAGTTCAGCAAATCTATCTAGAATTCTACTTTTAGCTTTCTTGAACTACTATTTTCAAAGACTTTTGTTTTCAAATCTTTGTATTAGTTTGTTTCTATCCTCTTTCTTTATATCTTCTAATAATCTTGACTTGCTGCTATGTTAATAAAGTATTATCATTTCTTGTGATTAGCTACTCTAGTACAAAAATATTCATATTATTGCTATTTTTATAACTAATTATTTCTTTTTTCTCTAGTATACTTAATAAACTAGTGCCCTTTAAGTTTAGGTTTACTTCATAAAAGCTACTTTCCTAAAAGCTAAAACCTAGTTTTTTAGCTTCTACTATCACTTTGAAGACTAGATTATGTCTAAGAATTATATTATCTAGCTTCATATTATTACTAGTTATATTACTTAAATATGTGCTTTTGAGTTATACTTCTCTAATTCCAAGTTTTGTAGTAATTCCTAGCTTATCTTATCTATTTATATATATTGTCAGTTCTGTGATATAATATACTAGCTGATTTTGCTATATTGTACATATTCCTAATAATTTTAGATGACTACATATACTATTTGAAGCTGACTTTACTAGATCTAATTTATTTTTAATTAGTATCCAAATAGGTCTTTATATACACTTGCACATATTTTTAAAGAGAAATACAGTTTGAAGTCTATATTCGATACTAGATAGTAGAACACTATTATTTAGATATACAAACTAGCTTACTAAAGCTTTTTTCTACAAAATAGCTTTGTATATTTTTGCTACTTCTTTTGAAATGATTAGTTTATTATATTCTTTTTCTTCTTTTTTAGATATCTATACTCTGAGATATCTTATTACCTCTTTTCTTTTTTTGCTTATACTACTTCTTTGTTTTTGTCTAGACTAATTTTGGATATGTAATCTGCTTTATTTCTTTTGTCTTTGAAGTTCAATACCAAAAGCACTAAGTTTTTGCTATTAATTTCAATATTATTAAGTTCATAGAACTCTATTGAGATATCAATAATTTTCTGTAACTCTTCTTTAGATCTTGCTATCTAAGTTGTATCATCTGCATAGGCTAGTATTCCTTGCTACTAGTATAATATTTATATTCTGTTTGAGCTTAGATAGGAAGGCTATTCTGATTCTACAATATATCTTAAATTCTCTTTCTTATAAATTAAGCATAGTAAAAGGTTATAAAAAATATGCTATATTAGAAATAAGACTACCTCTCCTTAGTTAAGACTATCTTTTGCTACAAATTCTTAGATTAGACTATACTTTGTAATAACTTTAATTCTTCTTTTGTTATATAGGCTAAGAAGGAATCTTATTATTTGTTCTAGTAGTTTAATTCTTCTCAATACTTTTTCTATCATTTCTAGACTCACTGAGTTAAATGCTTTTTTCATATTCTAAAACAATATCTAAACTTCTTTGCCTTTTTGTCTTATATCTTCTAGAATATTGTTCATGATATGAATAGGACTTGCTGTGCTATTTCCTGTTAATCTTGTATAGTTAGAATCTTCTAATACTTTGTGTATAATTAAGATATAATCTAGTTTTGTATTAAATATTCTAACTACTATTTTTCAGACTGCTTCTAAGAGTTTAATTAGTCTAATATTTAAAAGATCATAGTTTTAATCTTTATTTTTTGAGATTGGATATAGCTAATCTACTTTTTACTTAATCAGAATATCTTCTATAGCTAAATAGCAGTCTGCTAGTTTTGTGAAGATCTTTTAAGCTATCTTTTTTGCTTTCTTAATTAGTAGATAACTTATTTCTGATACTCGAGACAGATTTGTTTTTTGTTTTGCTAAGAGTATTTCTCTATTCTTCTTCTGTAATTTGGTCAAACAAATTAGAATAAATATCTTCATTTAACTTTTCTATAGGATTATAAGCTCTAATCTATTTTGAGGATGAAGAGTTTTGTTTTGTGATAAGCTTTTGAAATTGCTTTATAAAGTATGATCGTACTTTACTTTATATTTCTCTTTCTTCTGTGAGCAAAACTTTCTCTTCTCCTATAGTTTTCATTACTCTATCAATTTTGACTTTATTAGAAGACCACTATTAAGTATATATTTTAGCTCTCCTTGAATTGCTTTGTACTAAGTATCAATATACATATTTATATTTGCAAGTTCTTTTTTCTTTCTTTCTTGCTATACTTTAGTACTAAGAATTTTTTACTATTCTTTAAAGTTTTTACCTCTATTGGTAGTCTACTACTCTTCTATTATTTGTTCTATCTGAGTTTAATATTTTTTATTATACTAACTATCTTTAAATTTGCCTGTTGATATTCTTCTTCTTCTATGTTTTAATCTGATTTTCTAATATAGACATAACAGATCTTTCTCAAATACTTCAAATCTTTTTGAATTTTATTACTAGTACTCAGCTTCTTTAAAGATACTCTGTTTGCAGATATCTTTTGATTTAGAAGAGTAGCATATGTACTTTTTATGATCTTATTTGCAATAATATTCTATAATTCATCTATATTTTTGTTTGCACGGATTTTTTCTAGAGGTTTATTATTGCTTACTAGATCAAATTCTTTTAATAACTTTTTATCTAGCTTTGTTCTATAGTTTTTCTAATTCTTTTCTTATGCCTTATCAAGATTAAGTATTCTTTTCTTCTCTTTTACATGTTTATCTTTTACTAGTAAGCTTGTTTTATATACTATTTTTGTATTCAGATTTGCTATTACGATTTTGTAATCACTTTCTATAATGTATTCTGCTTCTGCTATTTTATATTTCAAAATATACTGATATAATCTGCTTAAGATTCAGATATAGTCTATTCCTATACTAGCTATCTTGTTTGTCTATATGAACTCTTTTTTGTATAAATATATTAATCTGAATACATCTTTAAGGCTTGTGTTTTCTAACTATCTTAGAAAAAGAAAGCTTGTTTTCTGCTTGAGGCTTTGTTATTTTGGTTCAAGTTTTAGATTTGATATTATTGATATTACTCATGATAATAACTTTAATATTGTTACTTTCATAATTTCTTATCTTTTTGATTACTTGATATTGGATTTCTTCTTTTCTTCTTTATTGTTTAGTAGAATATATATACAAATTACTAATAATTTATACTTTTTAAATAATATTAGTATATTAATATAGTAGTTATTATATCTTGTAACTTAGTCCATGCACTTTTCCTATATTTTACTAACTATTAAACCTACTTCAGAGCCTTTTAATTTATCTTCATATACTCTAGTTTAGAATTCTATATAATTATTCCTTTTTTTAAATATAAATTTGCCTTGTCATTCTGTAATATTTGTTTTATTAATTCTTAATATATCTATATAGTTTTTTTATGCCTATTCTATTACTAAATTTAATTTATAATTATTAGCTTTAAGACTATTAATGTTGTGTATAGCTACTTTTACTGATCTAAAGTCTAATTTGGTTTGGTCATTAACTAAGTTTTTTCTGTGTTATTGAACAGGTTTTCCTTTTTGTTCATGTTAGGATTTCTTTAATTCAACTAGTGTAATAATTAGAAGTGATTTGCTCCTATTCTCTTTATATTAACAATTTTTTCTTTTAAGTATCTGAGCTGTTGTGTTATATATTTTAATAAAAATTCTTGATCTTTCTATTAGTCTTGATTTTTGAGCTTTGTTCTAGTATTTCTTCTGCTTCTTTTTAAGAAAAGATAATTTTCTAGCATGTTATCTATTATTTTTTTTACTATTACTCAATTTATTTTTAACTGTATCTTTCTAGCTTCATAACTCTTCTAAAGCTTCTTTATCTAATATATTCTTTGTTTTATATCTATTACTCTCTCTATTATACTCAATATTTTGTACATATTTGGAGCATTCTGCTTTAAGATCTAAATCTAATTCTTTTTTTTCCCTAAACTTTTAGTGCTTCTTATTTGCATAGTTTTTTGTTTACTTTGTTCTTCACTGAAAATTGCTTTTATATTTTCTACTCTACTATTTATTTATCTAAGCTTATTATTATTATAATATATTACAAACTTTGAGCTTCTTGTTAAGTCTTCTTCAGAATCAAAATATACTGTTGTACTTCTCATCCTATTATCATTTATATTTTTAAAAATATATAATGCTTTTGTATCTGATCTTCTAACTTATCTCTATAGAAGAACTTCATTTGTTTTTTTTTTTTTTTTTTTTTTTATAGAATGAGGCCTTGTCTTAGATTTTATTGAGTTTAATAATATAATGACAATACAATTATGTTTTATTAGTTGATTACTATTACTTAAGCTAGAGCTAGTTTACCTCTCAGTCTGTACTCTACTAGAGTGAGCCAAAGATCTCATCTAGATTTGATATTGAATAGTTGCTATGAAAGTATCAGTAATATTAGATATAATATAGATTTCTGCTCAAATATCAGTTTTGCTTTTAGCTAGTTGTATAGTAAAATTGTAAGTATAAATATACTCTGGAAGGGTTGATGAGATGTTATTTTATATATCATTTGTAGTAGTATGAGAGGTAGTAGCAAATAGCTGTTAGCATCATAAAGTTCAAATTTGTTTGTATATTTGTTGAATAATTTGTAAAATAGACATGTGCTATGAGATATTTTGTTATCTAAGGTTGTTAGATATTAAGAGATAATAGTGATTAAAGTTGTTAGTATGAGGCCTTGGAGTATAAGATTGGTATCTGCTTTGAGGTGATGAGAAGGTATATCAAGGTGTTCGAATATAGTTTAGTTAATATCTAGTATTAGGTCTTAGGTATATCTCTTTGATATATTTGTTTATATATTTGGTGATAACTGTATTGATGATATTAGCAAGTAAGATAGTATTATTAGAGCAAGTAATCTAATTAGTATTAGTTTCAATAAAAAGTTTGTATCATTAGCATTCTGCTATAACTATTTTGTTTGGATAGTGTATATAGAAGTTTTGTTAAATTAGGAGTTTATCTATAGGAATTTTAGTTTGAATACTTTGATAGTTAAATATTTAGGTGAGGTGTAAAAGCTATTTAATATATTATGCATATTAATATATTTGTGAGTAGCTTCTCAGTTTATAGTATTATATATGCTATTCCAGTTTTGTGTTTATTGTTATGAGTGCCAAGTAGCAGTGTAGTTAGCTTATTATATGTATTTAATTACTCTTTGGATTTTATTATCAATTGGTATTTATTGAAAAATAGGAATGAAGATATTGTAGTCAAATTTAGTAGTTGCAAAGCTAAGTAAAGATATTTGAAGAAAGTTAATAGTGAGTTTGTCAATATTTTTTGTAAGAGTTAGTTGTAGTTAGGTGTTAGTTCATGCAATTAGAATAAAAATGAAATACCATAAAGGCTAGTATTTATTCTTTTAGATTTTGTTGAATTAGTAGGATATCTAGGAGTTCAGAAAGTTGTATGTATTGATAATGTAATTAGAAGTAGTATTAATTATAATATTGCGATTTAGTAGGAGTATGAAAAGTATAGTAATAATTGTAGTGCAGATTACTCTAGTATAGGATTGCTATTAATTGATTTGAGATATAAAGATATTAGTATTGTTTGAATTCTAGCTGAATAGTATACTTGTTTGTATAGTTTTAGAGTAGTTGATATATAAGGTAATATTGATAGTATATTGTTGTTAATAGGAAAAGGTACTTCTTAGGTTTTACATTAGTTTAGTTGCTTGTCCAAGTTGGAAGATAGTAGTAATAAAGTTTGGTATATTATATCTGTAGGTAGTAGTATAGATATTGTTAGGTTTGCAGTCATTTGGTTTTAGGAGGGATGTTGTATAAATGTCATTAATATTAAATTGAAGTAGATATATATATGAGACTTGAATTAGCAGCAAACAAGTAGTTTTAATTTGTATAATATAGTAATTAAAGCCATTTAGAGATATTGTTAGTTCACATCCTGTGTATCTATATAGTTATGATTTGTTGTTAGTAGGTGTAGGTATTTAGTACATGATATTAGTATATTATTGTTAGTATTTAGAACTTTTACTAATAATAATAGTATTTTTGTGAATTGTAATAATCTAAATATATTTGGTTAGTTCATTAGTAAGTAAGGTATACAGGTTAGGAAATATAAGTTTGCTAGTGAGATTAGGTAGTTCTGAGTTGATTTGAGTAGTTAGTACTGATGTTAATTAATAAAACCATTTGGGTACTAGTCCTCAGAAGGTTTTGTTAGTAGTATATGCAATAAACTTCTATGGTAATGAGGTAGTATTGTTGTAATTAGTAATCTGTTTAGTAGTAAAAATATTCATTTTGTTAGTTTTTGCTTTGATAATATGTAGGTTTGGACATAGATTAATGATTTAGTCAATACTATAGCCTTTGAAGTTAAGGACGATTAGCTATGAGCTTATTCTGTTTAGTAATATGATTCTAAGTTTATGCATTTTAGTGATAATAATTGCAGTAGTAGTATGGTTATGTGGAGATAGTAGGATAAAGTTAGCAGAGATTATAATATTTTGAGTTGTAAAAGCAGCATTCTAGAGTTATTGAAATTATATACAGGTTGTTATATTGTTGTTATAGTTGAAGTTATTTAAAAGAATAGTTATATTAGAGATATGTTATCAAATTTAGTTATTGGTTGAATATAGTATTTATACAGTTAGTAATAATTTTAGTATAGATTTTTCGTGTATATTCTATGAGAGTAATTAGATGAGTATAGTTCAGTTCTTCTGTAAATATTGGTTTCTAAGATATAGAGAAGATGTTGCTTTGTTTCCAGTTCTTAAGTATTTTTTGTATAATAAGGTACTTGTTAAGTAGTAATAGAAGTAGTTTGTAGAAGGTGTTATCAGCTTTTTTGATCATTTCATTAGATATTAATATAGGATCAGATACTTTGTTGCAAGCAGAGTTATTGATAGTAGTGAGTAATTCATGAGAGGAGATAAGATTGTCTAGATTTTGGTACTATGATTGTTAGAAATATAGTTTAAACTAGTATTCTTGTTGCTAGTTGAGCTATTCCGATAGATCAAGTGAGTTATATTTTGTCTATTATTTATAGTGAGCTCTAATCTGTTATTTAATTTGTATAGGTTTATATATTAGAGCTGATACAGTATAAATATTGTAGAAGATTGCAGGTTCATGATATTGTATAAGATTATTGAAGTAGTATTATTAGTAAAGTTATTGTATCTTTTAGATATTCATGATATTAAGTTGTTTGAAATCATAATTCTAGTTTCTTTTATAGAAGAAGCAAAGTTTAATAGATAGTATATAAAGTATTAAGTATTAAAGAATTTTAATTTAAAATTAGTAAGCCTTATTTTTGTTAAGCTAATAATATTATAGTAATAAAAGAGACAAAAGTCTTTTTATAATTGCTTTTTAAGAGAGTTGTTATATCTTCTAATATTATAAGTTACAATATTGAGTAAAAGCAAGTTGTTAGTATTATTAGTATTAGTATTATTAGTATTAGTATTAGAAGCTATTTGTAAATTAAAATTAGTTAAATTAGTAGTTGTATTAGTTTAGATCAGTAAATGGTAATAGTTAAAAAATTAGTTTGATTTGAAAATTTGATAGTTTTTAAGTATAAATTCATTTAAATTAAGATATATATTGGTTTTAGTAAGTATTTAATTTATAAAAATAAAAAATAATTGTGAAAAAGAATAATTAGATAAGTGTATAAAAAAAGAGTCTAATATTTCATTTTCTTTAATTAATAGTAAATTATAATATATAGAAAAAATATTATAGTATATATTAGTTTTGTTTTGGTATAATATTTTGTCAGAATAGATAGATATATTTATATTTATAGATTTATATATATTATATGATTTGGATAATATTGAAGAATATATATTCAAATTTGAATCTCCTAAATTGCTTACTATATTTTTAGCTTTTACAAATACAAAGAATATCAGAGTTGTTTTGTATATTGAGTTTAACTATCATAAGCTTAGTTCTTCATATAAATAGAATTTACTGCTTATCTACTTATATCATTCTTTTTACTGACTATAGTAAATATATCTTTTAGTAAAGTGTAGTTGTATTTATGAGTATAGAAGATTCTATTGTTAAAAAGAATTTTCTAAGAAAAAAAGTAAGCCTTCTAACAAAGAAGGTTTAGTAAAGGTAATATTGAATTTGTTAAAGAGATAATACTTAGCTTTAGGAAGAGCTTTCTTTTTAAAATATTTAATAATTTGTTGTAAAATAAATTGTTCTTTCTTAATCATATCAAAGTAGATAATTATTTGAGCTAAGTAATAAGTATTGATTATCTTTGCATTAATATATTTGATTACTTTTCTCTTATAAGATTATAAAAGTTGTAGTTTTCAATAGCTATAAAGTAATAAATATTCAGATATTAGTAAAAATAGTAGCTTCAATATTGTTAGAATTTTGTAATTTAATTTTTCTTGCATATAAAGTCTTTAGCTTAATTAGCTAGTTCATCAATTAGTTTTAAAAGAATTAGTTTTGAGAAATTAGCTTCATACTTTCTATTAATTTAAAGATTAAGAAGTTAATTATAGGTAATTTTTAAATTTTACTACCTTTTTTTGAATATATAGTATATGATTGTTTGAAAATTAGTTTGAATAAGTTAGAAAAGTCATGCTTATTTTTATTAATATAAGGATATTCTTTAGAATTATAGTTAAGTATATGAAAGTTTATAAGATGAATATATTTAATCTTTCTTTCAGAATAGTTGTTAAATTCTGAATATTAGTTTTAACGAAAAGAAATTTTTTAAATTGAATAATGAATTATTGTTTAATTCTGTCTTTTAGAATATTATAAACTTTTTGTTGATTTAGAGATTTAGCAAATTGATGATTATATATATAAAAAAAGTTTTTAAACTATTTAGGCAGTTTGAAGTTATAATTTCGTTTAACGTTCCCTCCTCCTCCACTCTCTAGGGCTCCCCCCTAAAATTAAACAATATTAAAGTAACCAATCAAAAAAGATTTTAAGATCATATATCAAAACT
>CAJVPM010000326.1:0-18945 GCA_910592325.1 Scutellospora calospora | reverse complement strand
AATTGACTAAAAAAATTAAATTTTATGGTGATAGTGATTATAAACAATTTGTGACTATAAAGAGGTTTATTTCTTATATTTTAAGTCTGTTTCATAATTTTAGGTGCTTATATAGAGGTGTGACTATATAGGGTGTAATTATATAGAGGTCTGACTGTAGTACTGTAATGTAATATTAAAATAATAAACAGAAGTTTATTTTACATATTGTAGGATTGTACCTTATTATTATTTATTTGATAAATAAATAAAAGTTTGTGATCAAACTTCTTCATATAACTTAAATATTAATATATAAAAATAGTTTTACAAGCAAACAAACAAACAAATTGTACAATATTTACAAAAAAAACATGAAGACAGTGGAATGCACGAGAAAAAATTGCTATTATTTCATATTATGAAAATGGTCATAGCAAAAACTGAACAGCAGCCAAATTTAATATTGAACCAAAGCAACTTCAAGACTGGATTTCTAAGAAATCACAACTTTTAAGAGCTCAACCAGGTTTAAAACGTTTGAATAAAGGTGCGTCTCCAAAATATCCTAACTTAGAAGTTTTCTTAGTTAACTAGATCAAAGCAAGGCGAAAAAATCAACAAGCAGTTTCAAGAAGCATGGTTCAAATGAAAGCTAAATTACTTTCACAACAATATGAGTGGCAACTTGTATATTCTGACATTCTGTCATTTGCTTTTAGCAATAAATGGTTGGATAGTCTAATGTGTTGCAACAATTTGAGTAATCATTGTCATACCACTATATCACAATATTTACCAGATCATTTTATTGAACAACAACAATTATTTTTAGTATTTGTTATGTATAGACGTATTCAGCATGATTACTCTCTTGCATTGATTGGTAATATGGATAAAATGCTAATTGTATTTGATTTACTATATAGTACTACTATAGACACATTGAGTATATGATCAATTAGTATTCATACTACAGGACATGAAAAAAGTAATTTTATAGTAGTGTTAGCTTGTATGTCAAATGGTGCAAAACTTCCTCCTATTGTAATTTTTAAACTCAAAAATATTTCACGAAAAAATTTTTCACAGGAAGTTATTATCTGAGCTAATTCTATTGGATAGATAAATGAAAGTGAGATGCTATACTGGATTAAGAATGTTTGGACTAAATGTGCAAGACTTCCAAATGCACGATCATTATTGGTTTTAGATTCATTTTCAGCACATATTACAGATCCTGTAAAAAAATGCTTTTATGAAAAAAACACTAATATTGCTATTATTCCCAGAGGATTAATATCTCGCTTACAGCCTTTGGATGTTTCACTGAATAAACTATTTAAAATGAAGGTAAAAATAAAATAAATAAAATAAAATAAAAAAAGAACAAAACTTTATTAATAAAATATTTTTATCTTGGATTTTTATTATTACTATATAGATGCGACAACTTTATAATGAATGGATGATTGATTCTATAAAAGAACTAACACCTACTGGTAAAATTAAAAGGCCTTCTTACGAAACTGTAGTAGGTTGGATTAAGAATTCATAGGATGTAATTGATGTTAATTTAATCTAACGATCTTTTAAGTGCTGTGGTATTTCAAATAAACGTGATGGATCTGAAGATGAATTAATATTTAATTACGATTGTTTAAACCACCAAACAAGTCAATCTGATAATGAGATAGAAGAAGAAAGTGACGAAGATCAAGAAAGTGATGAGGATCAAAAAAGTGACGAAGATCAAGAAAGTGAAGATCAAGAAATAATTAATGATCAAGACATAGCAAACAAAATTTAAGAATCAGTTAATAAAAGTTAAGAATCATTTGATAAAAATATTGAAGTTGTGAACCTCCTTGAGGACGATAATGACAACAATTATTATAATGAAGAAATGAATTATTAAAATGTATGAGACGATTAATAATTGAAATCCGAATTGCTCAATTAAAAAAAAAAAAAATTATAGATATAGATTTGATAAATATTAATAATAATAAAAATATACATGTATAATTGCAGTCGCTAATATTAAAACTAATTAAAAAAAAAAAAAAGGACTGGTAATAAAGTTGTATGCTTATAATTTCCTATATTTTGTATTTGTGTCATAATATTAAAATGTAAATAAATATCTGCTACTTGATTAGTACCAGGATACTTTTCAAAAATGTCAAAATTTACAACTGAATAGTACCCGATACTATTCAAGGGGGGTACTTTTCAAGGAGGGTACTGTATGCAGTACTTTACGGTAGTAGAATTAAAATTATGAACTTAAATATCTATTCATAAATACTTAACTCTAAATATTTAATGATCAGCAGACACTCTGCAGCGTACCTTTGCTAGGTGTCGGAAAGAAAATTGGGACTCTGCGAAAAGAAGAGACTACTTTTAAGGCAGTAACTGAAACAAGGGCGAAAGCTCTTGTGGCAAAGAAACGGAAGATGGAAACTCTGAAAACGACGAAAGATGAAACGAAAAGAGCTAAAATACACGACACTAGATCTAGAAGCAAAAATAAAGAAAATGTTGACCCGAATTCTTCAATCAGTCAGGAGGGCCCAAAAAACTTGGCAAATGACCCAAAAGATGTTCGAGTAATCTCAACTGAGTCAGAGAAGAGTTGGGCAGAGGAAATGGACGGCATATATGAGAAAAATAAGACACCTCAAAAAAATACATCACAAAATACGACTAACAAAGGATCGGAAAATTCTACGGACACCCGAACAGAAAATTCTGAGGCACAAACAAATAAAAACGAATTAATTAATTCGGATGGGACTGAAGAAACAGATTTAGAAACCTTACGAATTGAGGACGAGAGAAATAACAGAAATCCAAAAGAACAAACCCCAAAGAAGCAGTGGTCCAGCCTTTTTACAAAGATGCAAAAAGGAAAAGCAACGTATCTAACAACTCTTCCTAAAGGAGGGACTAAGACGAAAAATAACAATGCTCTAATTCTAAATATTAAGAACTTAATTAACATCCCATTGAACAAAATCATAACAGCCTTATATAATCATATGGGAAATAAATTTATTGCAGCAAAACCACATTTCTATAGGGGGCAAAGAACTGAGTTGAAAATAATTTTCAAAAATGAGGAAAGCCTACAAGAATATGCGATAGATAGCATTAGCATTTTTAGACAAACAATTTTCGGATATATCCCCACCAACTTACGAAAGACAACACTTTCAATAAAACTTAGTAATGTGCCCATGGGGGAAAAGGAAATGATTTCTAACTATATTAAAGAGGCAATGGAAGACTTCAGTACTATCATTTCAATTAAGCCTCTGTTATACGAAGGAACTCCAATTCTATCTAACCAGTGGATCGTGGTGTATGATACTACCAATGATCCATCCATCACAGAAAAACTTCCACGCCATACACACATTTGGGATCAAAAGGTAATGATCGATTGGAAGGCAGCTCCTAAAGTGTGTTTTTATTGCGATCTTGAAGGCTACATAAAAAAGAACTGTAATCAACTAAAGGAATCAATTGAGCTAAGAAGAAGATACAAGGCATTAAGGAATAATCAAAGAATGGGCAGAAAAGATGTTGATATAGGCAACACATTGCCACATTCATCTAATAACCCCTACATAGAAGGGTGCGGAATCAATGAAGGACAGACTTAAACCCCAAAAACAATGGCTAACAAGGCGGCATCAGAAGGAGTAGCGATGGAAGAAGTGGAAGTTACAGAAAGTACCTTATGTAAAAATACAACAAACGAAGAGGTACATAACAAGAATAATGAACTAACAGATACAGTAACCCGAAGTGGTCAAGCAAAAGGGCAAACTATAGTCGAAATACCACTTGAAAATCATATAGAAGACATAAGGATGAGTTGTTCACTAGAAGAAGAAAAGGAATTCACTGAGGTCATCTACAAAAAAAAAAGAGTGAAAGCTCCATCAACAATAGACACTAAGAATAATAGGTCAAGTCCATATGAAAAAGAGCGGAATTATGGGAGCCATAGTTCCTCAAAAAACTGACCATATTAACCGCAATACTTACCCTTTATGAACATGAGCAAAAATAAGATTATTATAGCCACCCTTAACGTTAAAGGGTTGAACAATCGATATAAATATACAAAGACACTTACTTTATTGAAATAATACAATCTAGATATAATTATGATCCAAGAAACGAATTTAAATAATGAAAAGACTTGAAACTTTATCAAACAACAATGGGCACACGACTCCTTTTAGATGGCGAAAACAGCAATTCTGGCTGGTAATAGAAGGGTTGAACTAAAAAATATGAAGAAAAGCTATGATGGAAGAGTGATCTCCGGAATCGTTAAAATCAAACAGCTTAATTGCAAAATTACTAATGTATATGTGCCCCCGCATATAACAGAACGAATTAGATTCTTTGAAAACTGGGCTCCAGAAAATGATAAGAGTATGGTGAATATTGTCGCTGGTGATTTTAATATTAATATAAACCCGCAAATAAATAGACTCAGTCAAACACCAGCACATTGGGATCTCTCAGCAGCCAAGCTCGCACAAATTATGGAGGATTACGTCGACACAGCTGATGGACTTGAACAACCTTTTATGACCTATATACAGAAAACAAGAAATAATCAAACGATGAGCACTAGGCTTGACTATATATTCATGGATGGTGACCACATACAATTTTGTCAAAATATACAAACTCTTTTTGGGAATTCCGACCATTTATTAGTCCAAAGCACGTTTAATTTCATGCCTGAGGTTAAAGGTTCAGCATACTGGAAATTTAACGCTAGATGTTTAATGAATGATAATATTAAGAAAGACATAGAAAAAGAGTTGCAAGAATACATTTCTGTTGACAATTGGGATCTAAGAAAAAACAGAATACAGGCAATAGTTCGACATTACAAACCGCCCCCAGCTCCAGAGAGGAAAATCTCCAAACTCCAGAGAAAAATAACAGAACTGCAAAATGAAGTGTCAAGATTCCCAGAAAAAAAGGAGTTAAATGCTACAATAATAAAACATCAAACTAACCTACAGGAGGAACTTACAGCACTTGCAGAAAGATGGCAAACTCGGTCGAATGCTCGCTGGATTGAAGAAGGAGAACGATTGACTAAATACTTTTTTACCAGATACAAGATCCGGCATAGTTTAAGCTTCACTACAGAAATCCGTGGTCAGAATAATATAACGAATAAGACCCCAATGGAAACCCTAAAATACGTGAAAGAAACATATGAACTGTTATACAAAACAGAAGACATAGATGCAGAGGCAATAGCAGATCTTAACACTAACCTGCAAACAGTGTCAGAACAACAGAATGAAAATCTAGTGAAGGAGATCACAACCGAAGAAATTGAGAATACTATAAGATCCCTTCCTAATAATAAAGCACTTGGCATAGATGGTTTGTCCTATGAGTTTTACAAAAAAATGGAGGAAGCTATAACACCAGGATTAAAAGATTTGTTTAATGCAATACTAACGGAGAGTAGACTTCCAAAGTCATAGTACAAAAGTGTCATCACTCTAATTCCGAAAAAGACCAAAGCGCTAGATGAAATAAGTAACTGGCGACTAATAACATTAACGAACTGTGACGCGAAAATTTTTCTAAAAATTATGGCAAATAGGACAAACAATATCTGTCAAACAATTATAGGAACGCATCAGCAGGGATTTGTCTCGAACTGGTCAATCATGAACATAGTTCTAGACATACTTATTACGCTAAGAAATCAACCTGACGAATCAAAACAACACTGGATACTGTTCATAGATCAGCAAAAAGCGTTTAATCGGGTCAACCATACATACCTATTGGAGGTTCTAAAAAAAATGAATTTTGCAATATCATTCGTTAATTTGGTCAGAAGTTTACTCTCAAATCAAGTAGCATACATCACAGATACAAATACACTGTCAGATCCTTTCAGAGTAGAAAGGGGTGTAAGGCAGGGAGACCCCCTGTCTCCACTCCTATATGTAATCGCAATTGAGCCTTTCCTACAAAAAATTAAAAAAGGTCTTCAGGGAATACAAGTGATAAACGAGAATTTTAAAACAGCTGCTTATGCAGATGACGTGACAATCGGAATCGGCTCAATATCAGATTGGAATTATTTTCAACGAGCAGTCAAAATATACGAGGCTGCCTCGAATGCTAAAGTCAATATTAACAAGTCAGTACTGATGCCGTTAACATCAAACGCTAGAAACGTAGAGCTTGATGAAAGCGATAAACTCTAGCAAATAGGGGAAAACAATTCAATAACAGTCCTCGGCTATAAAATTACACCAAAGGGCACAATGGATCAGCATTTATGGCGGGACATGACATATAAAATTAATGAACAAGTCAAGAGACTGGCAGTGCGTAATCTCTCATTCGAAGGGAAAATTATTCTAGCAAAATCCCTTGTAATTTCAAAAATCTGGCACACAGCCTATTTGGCCCCACCAACCTGGAAACAACTAACAGTAATAAATAATATTCTGGAAAAATGGATAAAGGCGAAATCCAAGATACTCCCGAGATACACAATTTTTTAACTCCCAGTAGCACAGGGGGGTCTAAATGCCCCAAACCTACCTAACATGATTGATGCACGCTTAACATATATTTGGGTTAAACTGCTAACAGAAAACAATCTCTGGACCAAGGTTGAAAGGAGCATAATCGAAAAAACGCTTAAAAATAAAAGAAACATTACGGTTCAAACTGCACTAAACAAGAAACCAATTAAATTAAAAGGTTGGCCAGAACACTGGAAGCCATACGTTAATGCATGGAAGCGTGCCAAAGGTAAGGTAGAAGTTAATATTAGGGAATGGCCATGGAGCATAGAAAACATTACGATTGCAAACACGCAGGGAGAAAATTTTACAGTTAGAAATATAATTGAATTTCTGAGAGAAGATGCGCTCTGCAATGTCAAAAACTGAAGTCAATTAGTAGACGACTCGTTGAAAGACAACTGGAAATGGATGCATAATAGGTGGGTTCCCAATGCAAGAAAGAACATTTTCTGGCGTCTACAACACAAAGCCCTACTGCTGAGATATAGACATAGACACATTAACCCCGAAGATACAGGCGAATGTCCAAACTGCGCCAATATGACGCAGACCCCGGAGCATTTTGCGCTCGAATGCCCAAAAAGCCAAAAGATATGGAAAATAGCTCTGGAATTAATAACTCCCTCAGCAAATCTAGAAATACCTGAGAACTTGAATGATATATTCTCAGACTATAACGCGGGCAATGCCCTGTTGAAAAATTGGACATACATAAACGTCATATATGAAATATGGCACTGGTACAAACAGGCCAAATGGGGTAACACAGTTCCGAACCCAGTACTGGAATACGTCATTAAATATAGGCTCAATAAAATTATAAAAGCGTTGAGGTGTATTGGAGGGAAGGGTAGTAAAAACATAGATAAAATTACAAAAAATCTCTCTAATAACTAATTAAATAATGTAAATAACATATATATACGTGTTAATATTAATATTTGTAAATAAAGTATGCTACTGGCGTCCTAGGATTCCCTAGGTTAAAATCGAAAAAAAAAAAAAAACTCTAAATATTTATTTATAATTAATTAATTATCTAATACTCTTTAAATCATACACAGGTATAAAGATAATTTATTAATATTAATTAGTATTATTAAATTATGAACATAAATACTTAACTCTAGAAACTTATTTACAATTAATTATCTAATACCCTTCAAAGATTAATTTAGTTAGTGAGTATAAAAATAATTTATTAACATTAATTAGTAAAATTAAAATTATAAATATAAATACCTATTCATAAATACCTATTTATAAATATTTAACTCTAAATACTTATTTATAATTAATTAATTACCTAATATTCTTCAAATAGTATATAAGTATAAAGATGATTTATTAATACTAATTAGTTGAATTAAAATTATGAATATAAATTTTATTCATAAATACTTATCTCCAAATACTTATTTATAATTAATTAATTATCTAATACCCTTCAAATAGTGCATGAGAATAAAAATAATTTATTAATATTAATTAGTAGAATTAAAATCATGAATATAAATACCTATTCATAAATACTTAACTCAAAATACTTATTTTATAATTAATAAATTATCTAATACCATTTAAATAGTACATGAGTATAAAGATGATTTATTAACATTAATTAGTAAAATTAAAATCATGACTTAATTACCTAATATCTTTCAAATCATTTTATTCAGTTAGTGATTATAAAGATGAATTATTAATATTAATTAGTGAAATTAAAATTATGAACATAAATACTTATTTATAAATACTTAATTCTAAATACTTATGCATTAATGTTATTAATACTCTTCAAATTATTTTATTTGTATTAATTATTTAGGCAGTAAGTATAATTTTCAAAATCACAATGAAATTTAAAATAAATAATGAATGATAATATAAAAAATTATATAATAATTACAAAGAAACTCTAAATATAGTAAATATATATACTGTAATAAAAATAATACTCAACTTGCATAGTATCTGATATGTGATTCCAATATTATGGCATAAAGATATTGATAACTGTATTAAAGAATTTCAACTTTAAACTTATCAGTCATAGGATATATCTTTATACAGGAGTTTGAATAGATATTCATATGATAAATCAAATATCGATTATTTGAATTTTATATGAAAAATTCAGCTTCGCAAATTGTTTCTCATATAACAACCTAAATTTTGTGAAACTATTACCTCTTTTACAAATTAAAAAAAAATATGCGCAAGATATTTCTCTATCAAATTATGTAAGTCTCTACCTTTAATCTCTTTTAGTTCAAAGTTAATCTTTGAGTAAAGTTTATATACTCTAACATCTGTAAAATGCTATATTTATAGCTACCATTTCGTTCCAATAGCCCACTTAAGCAACCTGCTTCTCCAAAACAAGCTTTTTAATCAACCTTTTTATAGCAAGATTACTTAAAGTTTGATTTAGATGTTTTGACGCTATTTTGCTTTATGTATAAAAACTTTTACTACTAGATCTAGCGTTATACTTCTAACTTATTATATTGTAGGTAAAAGTAGTTGTATTACTGCATTACTTCAAGATAATAAGCATGGTGTACTTTGTTTCGGAGTTTTTCTGAAATAACACGTACCTAGTATACGTAGCAGATTCATAATACTGTAATAACAGTCGTGGCTTGGAAAATAGTACTTTATTCCAAATAATGTGCATGAGAGTATTCAAGAAGAGGGAAAAATAATGAAATATCTTCTGTGTAAAGTACCCTGCTACAAATTGTGAGACTTCTATTAATTAACTGTATTTTTTTTGAAAACTTTCTAGACTCCCGCTATTGTATAATATGCATAAGCTTTTTTTTATTAGATATAGTCAGACCTCTCTAAATGATTTTCTCTAAATACATAGTCCTCTCTAGACACATCATTTTGCTTGACCCAACTTATAGATTTTTTTACCTCCCTAAGTACAATCCCTCTCGAAATGTAAAAATTTTTATATAGGCCTATTAGTTATACATTAAGAGAGGTCTGACTGTAATTGTATTATACTATAGATCTTTTTTTAATGCATTATAACATTAATTTTATTTTTAGAAAGCAGGGTTTCAAAATATGGATAAGCAGAAATAGAATTATTGATGATTGCCTAAACTTATAAAATTTTATTACAATAAGCAGAATTATAATAAAAAAATAATACAGACTAAATCTACATCGTACTCAGTTTATCCTCTCACAAAACCAAGGAAAGTATTAAATATAAGTTTTTTCTTTTTATTAATTAGTAATGAACTTTCATATAATTACTAAAGTTTGGTCAAAGAATTACTATCCACAGCTTTTCTTTCTCGTGATATTAAGAAAAATGAAAGCTAATATTAATCTTGTTAGGCTGGATTGTTGGTATGAAGTTCCTAAAAGTGACGAGTAATTAAAAGTATGAACAATTTATTTTACAATGTAGAATCGCTAAATTTTAATTCGTAGTATAATAGACCTATGTTTTGAAACTTAAGTATAATAGACCTATGTTTTGAAACTTAAGAATGTAGAAATAGAATATTTAATACAGATATTTTATTTTTGAAATAAATAAATACAAAGTAAAATAAAATAAATCTTATAACCTTTGTAAGCAAACTATTTCACAAATATATATTTGCTCTGTTATTCCTAAAATTATAATGATCAAAAAAAAAAGAATCGAATTTATCAATATGATTGTTAAAAACCAAAACAAATATTGTCCTAAAGTTTGCTTACTCTGGTGAACCCTTAAAAGAATGCAGTTATTCCTAAAATTATAATAATTAAAAAAGATAAAGAATCAAGTTTAGTTAATACGATTGTTAAAAATCTAAAATGCTTGCTTGTTATGAAGTCTTTTTACTCTAGTGAATCCTTGAAAGAATGAGGTATCCCTAAAATTATAATAATAAAATAAATAAACGATTGTTAAAAATCTAAAATGCTTGTAATAATTAGTGTTTGACAATATTGTCCTGAAGTCTGTTTACTCTAGAGAACTATTTTGAATTAAAGAATGCGGTTATCCTTAAAATTATAATAATAAAAAAAAATAAAGAATCAAATTTGTCAATACGATTATTAAAATCTGAAAATATTGCAAAACATATCAAAATTTGAAAGAATAAGTAAAAGTGATTATACAATCAATCAATTGTTTCAAGTATGTTTTGCCTAATCAAAATTTAAAATTATGTAAAATATAAATAGCCTCATTATTCAAGCTAATTCCCTTCTTAATTAAAAATATTACAACAAGAGTAAAATTGCTTAGCTTCAAAATAGCAGATCCTAAGTTTGTTTTACTCACAGATTTCGAAGAATTTAGTGCCTCCAAAGAAAATAGCGAAGAGACTTTTACTATCAATCAAATTAATCTTGAAAATGCCTGAACTTTAATCAATGATAATAATAAAAGTGAAGTAAATGATGATAATGAAAATGAAGTAAGGGATGATGATGAAAATGAAGAAACTAACTGGGATGAGACTGAATCTAATTTGTATAAAAGAGATATAACAATTCTAGAGACCTCTTTGCAAATTCTGGATATAACACTATGCGTAGTTATTGATATAATTCAGAGCGAGATAAAACATTGTAATGAAACAACAAATCTATAGCGACTGAGACAAATAGTAGGAACATAGAAGATAGATGTAGACGTAGTTGAAAATATCAAGAAAAAATGCAATAATACAACAAATATAAGGTGACTAAGAAATATGATGGATATAGATACAAACACAGACGAAGAGAATAGTCTTTCTTGACTTGGCATATGCTATACCTATTTTACCTTCAATCAAAATTAACTTCATAAACCAGGTATAAAGAAATCTCATTCAGTCGATCAAAGTATTGTTCATTTTCGCATTTGACTATTTTGTAATAGGAAAAAAGATTTCTTTAGTCAGAGTGATATTTGCACAGAGTATTTATGGAATATCAATAGGTGTAATATTCAAGTACCTGTATTGGCGTTCATAATTGTCCTACATTTTTCGAAGGACATATTGCAAAAAAATCACATTCAGGTTACCGTGCTCATTATATATATGCTGAATGCTTTCAGAACATGAAGGCTATTTATATGAAAGACTAGGTAAAAGAATCACGCCACCATCTTGTACCAAGCTTGGAAAACACCATGATGATACTAATGATGCTTTGAGGCTAATTGGAAAATAGTTAATAATAGTATCTGAATTAGATGATCAAGAACTACAAGAAATACTTTTATCCCAAATATCCTTAACTATTTTTAATAATGTAAAAAATGAAAACTTATCTGAGCTTACAAGTAAATTAATTATTAGAACAATGATGAGATTAAAAAGCATTAAAGTAAATAGGTTAGTGAATAAAAAGTCTTACATAACTCAAGAAAAGGCTTCAGCAATAGGAGAAAGATTAGGAAAAGAAATTTTATACTCGCATTCTGAAATTAAAAAAAATATTAGTCAGTTAGAAAACCTAAGCTCATATGACAACTACATCAATGCATTATCTATTGTCATTCATAGCTTTTTTAAGCCCTTCTTACAGTACTACAACAATATAAACTAACAACTATTAATATTAAAAGGCATTAACGTGAACTTCTACTAAAATCATTTAATAAAAGTCAAATAATAAAAACTACTATATTTTTGACTTCCATGCTACTTACTATCGCTTTTCCCAAATAAAAATCTAGCTTTCACATATAATGTCATCACTATGTTAAAATCGAAATCACTGCCATATCTATGAAAAATTCTTTATTTAGCATGTGTTGTATTACACACTAAACGATATGAAAATTATCTTGAAAGGTCAAGAATACAAAATACAGACCCTAAGAAGAACTTACTTGACAAATCAAACATCTGAAATTTAGCAGTAATCGATAATATCAACTTTAAAGCTTCCACATTCTCCTATGGAAATATTTTTGATATTATATGACAAACTTCATATGTGACATTATGAATAGTGTTTCAATTTTCTCTTCCTACCTCATATGAATATCAAACTAGAGACTACAATTTCACTGACCATCCACTGTTTGGAGAGTCTTTGACCACTAAAGATCTTTTGATGTTATATGAGTCAACTTTAAATATATTGTTAGAAACTTGTATAAATGAATTTGAGATAGAAGATGTGTTCTCTAAAATCACTAAACAAATACCTATAGGTTGTAATATCCCACTGCCAAACATTGTTATATTAGAACCTGGTGATCTACCAAATTGTAATGAAAATGTTCATATTGTATATGAACTGTACTATGATAACTTACCTTGTGTCAACAATTGTAATCTTTATATAGTATATGACTAGGCAATATTCAGAAGATTAATCTCATATAAGAAGATCTATTATGATGTTAGACTTCTTCTAGGACAGTAGCATACATCTAAAGACATGTGCTCTACCTTAATTATGATATTTTCTGAATATGAAATCTTCAACCTTGCAGCAAACCTTAGTGTATGATATCTAGATAAATTTGAACATGTAGTAGATTACTATGCAACAACTCGTGTTTTGGAATTAATTTGGATCGCAGTTAGGATTGCATTGTTTCAGTATTTGATAAATAAAAGAAAGACTATAGACTACATTTTGAATAGTAATAATTGCCTAGCAAAAGTGTGGTATCTCTTCTTTTGTTGGGCAGGATATTTTATAGGTCATAAAATCAGAATTAGAAGAGGCAATTATAGAATGCAGATGGTAAATTTTGCTGCATTCGACCTTTATTTCCAGCAGCTGAGAAGTTCAAATATGCAAGCTCTATAGCATATTTCTTAACTCAGGTTCATGATGATTTACAACTACAAAAATTGCTACAAATAGTTTGTTCAGTAAACCTCATAGTGAAGGACATTATTTTGCTTTTGATGAAGTACTTGAAACTTATAGCGTAAAGTTTATCAAGCAAAATATAATAAGTAATCTTGTCAACTAACAGACCATGATGCTGAAAATTAAAGCTACACAGAGTGAGAAAAATTGGTTAACAATACTTCTTGCAGAGTATATCGATGATATCGTGATAAGTCAAAATCCTCATGCGATCAAATCACGCAAAGATTTACTCTAGTCCTTATCTACAAAATTATTGTCTGCCTTTAATCAACTGGATCTAGCAACACATTTTCTGTTCGAAGATTCACTGAAAATCAGTGAAGAGGGTTTTGAAAATATTCTTACTTTTTATAAGTTCAGATTATCATAGTTTAAGCAGGTGCTTGCACAGAATATATACAAGACTGAAGTTCCAACTCCTAGACATCATTCGCGAAGTATAAATGCATATACTTATACTAAACTTGAGAGTATAAAAAAGCAAAAAGTACCCAAATAAGTAATTCTGCATAAGTTCAAAAAAGTACTTCATAGCATCAGATATTATTACCTTCTGAAATTAATCGTTCAAGACAAACCTATTGTACTACCATATAAGCAAAGAAAAATATACTTCTTCAATTATTTAAGATTGAAGAAAGAATGCCTGATGCTATAATTCCAAAAGTTACATTAGAACTTCAAACTATATCTTTGGATTGAACTAAGGAAAGAGTTAAGCTATATTATAAAAATAACTGACGTAAGTATTCTTAATAAATCAAAAAAAAAAAAATAGAATTGTTTCTTAATAATTAGAATACGATATGTTGAGTTCTCAAACTTTTTTATAATTTGGAATTTCATTTACAATTAGGCCATGCAAAGTTAATTACTTGGTTCTTATAAAATGAAATTTTAAATCTGATCTAGCCAGCCGGCTTTTTTTTCATATTTCATATATAAAATTTTATAAAATTTTATAAATTTTTTTTTATAAAAAATCCACCCAGTTAATAAAACATATAAAAAAAAATTTTTAAAAGTTTTTAAACTTTGACCTAGTCGGATTATGAGAACCAATTCATATATTTTATGTAGCCTTAAATATTTTTTAAATTGCTGTATATGTATTTAGTTCTATAAGATCTAAAATTTGAGATTATAGAAACAAAGTTTTTATTAGTTTGGAGGTAGTGAAAATCATATCTCTAATATATACAAAAACTCAATTTAATATTTTTATCTGTATACTTATCATTATATAATATATATTATAGTTAATAAAGATTATAATTATTATTCACTTTTTAGTTATAATTATATTTTGAATTTTTACTTGACCTTTGTAACGAAACTAGTTATGTTAGTTAAATCTAGAAAAAAGAGATAAAAGCAGAAATACTTTTGAATTAATACCTTAATCTATCTTATTAAAAGGTACCCTCTTAGTAAATTTCTATAATCTACAAGTAAAGCACCCTTACTTTAATAATGAGTTTTGTAAAACTCTTTATTCATTACTGCTACCAGAGCAAAGCTAGTTTTAATCTGCAGTATATTAAAGTAGATCTTACTATTTAGATTAGAAAATTGCGATCTTTAGGTCTCATTTTGTTTTTTATAAAATGAAATAATAAAGGTATTTTTGCTACAGAACGAAAGCTCAAAACTTGAAGAATAAAGTTTCTCTAAGGTCAAAATATTGTTTGCTATTAATTATTTGACATATGTCAAAAAACATCATGATGATTTATGTTATACAATAATAAATTATTAGTAAAATCAATGTGATAGATATGTCCTGTGACTGTTATAAATACAAAGATATAATTGAATGAATTCTATTTGATAAGTTAGTTGATATTAAAGAAATTAGCAAAGGAGAATTTGGCTCTATATATTTTGCAACTGTGATAATATAGTGGATAAGTATAAAGATAATTTATTAATATTATTTATTGCTGATTTATTAATGATATTTGTTATTTTTTGATAATTAGCTGCCAAAATCTAGAGTGCTGAATTTTCCAAATTTGACTAGTGAAAATTATTCAAAGTAAACATAGGTTGCATTCTATTACAGTATTATGTATCTCACAGTCACTACCAAAAATTGTCAGAAGCTATCAACACTACCTCCACTCAAAGAAACTAGGTAACAGTGTTGCTAAGAAATCCAAGATGCAGCATAATGTGACACTTCTTAAAAGAGAAGCAGGATTTGATTTGACATGGTAGCAAAACATTATGCAGTAGTAAGTATTTTATTTTATTTATCTTGGTCCTTTCTTACACTACTCTGTATATTCATTAATTACATTATCTCTCTAAATTTATATCTCTTTATACATGTTTCGAGTACATAAGAAAAGCAATAAAAAGAAAGAAAAAGAAATCTAATGAAGGTTTTACTTCATTAATTCAATGAACAGCCTTAAACTTTGTCATGGCATTGAGACACGGCTACGAACTTATCCTGATATGGTTAATTTAACCCATTGACATCTCTAAGCCGCATTTTGACAATCGGGTTTAACTACGGATTTGCTGATTATTAGTTCAGGCTTCGCAAATCACTTTAAGGCACGGTTTCTTCTTTCTTTGATATACTGATTTTGCCTCTGACACTAGTTAATAAGTAAAACGTATAATCATGCACAAAGTGTCTCTAAAAATTACCGCAATTTTATGTAATTTTACATAAGTTTGTGTAAGTTTCTGAAATCAAAATTACACATAATTTTGATTATGTGAATAATTTTGCAAAATGAGTATAAAAATTATAGCACCGAATATAATGATGGATATCTATCAATACTAACAAAACTTTTGTAATGCTAGTGCAATTATCACGTGACAATGCATTATTTACATTATAGTTTCTTAATTTACAATGTAATTTCATTGTAATGTAAAATTATAAATGTAATTTTCAACCCTAGAAATGACAGTTCTAATTATTTTGTTCTAACCGAATATATGGGATCTTTGCTAGGAAAATCACCCTTCGGGATTTTCTGAACGAGCAAATTCGGAAAGACTTAGACCAGAACACCCGTTCTTATATATATGCAAATCATCTTGATATTATAGTTTATTAAATAAACTATTGCATCGATAAAGGTAAATAGCAACTTACATATAAATAATAACTGGTATTCTGGTCTAAGTCTTTCCAAATTGGCCCGTTCGGAAAATCCCGAAGGGTGATTTTCCTAGCAAAGCTCCTAATATATGTATATCTCATGCCGAATTTTTAGTGGTAAAGTGAGTGTGTGCTATGCCAAATTTGAGTAATTCAAAAAAACAAAATATTGCAATAAATCAAATATATTCTACTGATTATTGTGAACTTTGCCAAGTAAATATTTGAAAATGTGTAAATTTTTTATCTATATTGATATTTAAATGTTAATTCTGGGATGTAGCAGTAAAAAAAAAAAAAACCTATTAAGTTCGACAATTGATAGATTATGCGATTAAATGATAATGTATAAAATGATTAATAAAATTACTAAATTGAATTGTTTTTTGTAATAAAATTATACAATTTTGTCACGTAAAAGGAATTTAAAAAAATTAAGCATAAATGGTAATTCAAAATAGTCCACGTAAATATTGAGCATTATAAATTTACTTATCCAAACAGAGAAACACATACTGGTAATATCGTATATTCCTTTAAATTACATGAAAATTTATAAAAATAGACAATATGGTCAATTGTTTTCATTTTATAAATTTTATTACAAAATCATGCAATATTTAGTCTCATAAAAGGAGCTTAAAATTTAAAATAACCCCTCAATTACCCATTTTTGCATTTATAAAGAATATTTTTCTTAGTTCTTTATATATAATAGATTGTTAATTATAAATCAAAGAATTACAATCATCTATTTTCTATACTAGATTGTCAATTCTAAATCAAAGAATTACAACATCCTTTGTCTATATAATAGATCGTCAATTCTAATCAAAGAATTACAATCACATGCATTCCTATAATTGATTGTCAATTCAAAATCAAAAAATTACAATGGTTAAATCATGTGCATGTCTGAATTATTACAAATTTGCACAATGAAATAACGGAAAATTTCCGATTGTTAAGAAATTTTATCAGAATTTTTTTCAGTTCATCAGAATCTCCGGTATTTTACAATAGGTTTTTGTGCACTGCCATGATCCTCGCGTGATACGTGGAATAGGATTATATCGTGAGTTCCTTAAAATTATGTTAATGCGGGCTAGCTGGCCTGAATTGGAGATCATACTAAAAATCCCACGCATTTTGCGCGCGTGATCCCGCGTGGATCTCGCGCATGCCCATCACTACTTATAAAGATCTTTTAATAGTATCTAGCACTATATTCATTACTTCCCAGTTCCTGGTTTCGTGCAATTGCATTAATATACAGTATCTGTTGCGAAGAATATTCGAATTGACAAATTGCATCACTACTGTATGTTTAAACCTTTTTTTATAAATACCTAGAGCTGACCAAAAAAAATATTCAAAAAAAAACGAAAATTTTACTTTCCAAAATATTAAATTCAAAAGATCATATTATTACAATGAAATACCTTTTCTGTTTTATTATTCTTATTTGTATCGTTCACGGTCTAGTAGTTCATGGATCACTACTTAAAGGTAATTTTTTTAAAATTAATTATTTTCGTTTATAAATATTATTATAATTTTTCACCAAGTATATGCTTTATTAGCAGTTCGATAGGTTAACCTCATGAAATGTTGTACTCTTGGTGGCAATCTATTGGATTGTAATAAAGGTGATCCCTGTATGGATGATAGTAATTATAAATACAATATAATTTGTTTTTTGGGGATTTGCTTTTAGGATTATGATCCTCCCTGCTGTTAAAAAGTTTGAAAAAAAATGAACATTACTAGGAATAATTTTATAAACTAATTTATTATAAATATGATTTGCTCAATGCTAGAAGCTTAAGCGTATGTCATTACAACTCAGAATTTCATAGTCATTTCAATATCATTTCTACACATCCTTTTTTAAATTATATTTTAACTGCTTTAGGCGAGACCAAGTTGATTTTCTGTTTTACATTACCTCCCTCCCCTCCTCCTCACCCCTCCCCCCTACTACATAGTAAAAAAAAAATTTATATATATAAAAATTTTTAATAGCTCTAATATTTTAAAAAACCTATAATTTATGTTTTCATCTTCATTATTTTAATTAATTTTAATTTTTATTTATATACTTTTTATACTTACATAATAATTTTTATAGATTCTTTATCAATTTATTTATTATTAAATAATATAAATGTCGAAGTTAAATAATATATATAGGTTACTAGCTTATAGACCTGGGCATTGCTCCAGGTGCTAGTTTTTTATTTTTTTTTTAGTTCTTAAATTTTTTAAAATCAAAATTTAAATAAAATATTAGTTTTTTTTAGTTAAAGTTTAAATATATTATTAGTTAATAAATTTAGATTAAGTTTAAATTAAAAAAATATTAGTTAATAAATA
>CAJVPM010000325.1:0-18956 GCA_910592325.1 Scutellospora calospora | reverse complement strand
AAAAAAAAAATGCATTACATAATTAATATATTGACTTACGAATAAAACCAAGAACATTGAAATTTAGAATGTAGTGACAATTTTCTTTTAAGGAAATTATTTACCGTATATGTCGAAGCAGCATCGAAGGAAACGTAATCGCCTAATGCTTCGTTGTCGATGATGACAAGAGTATTTGAAACTGACATATAATCAAATACTTTAAAACATGTAATTAAAAAAAGGTTTAAATAGAACAAAATTTATCCAATTAATTTCATGCATAAATTACGTTTGAGCATAAACATTACAAAATATTAGACTTCCAACTTTCGGCCAATGTTAATTAACATAATACAGAATTCTAGATCAGTTTTTTATGAATTCTTAATCGGCCTGCATTAATCTACAATTCACATTTAAATCCAGGATAAAAAAAATTAGACCATATTTGTAAATTTGTCATTTAGTTTTAATCAATTACTTTCATTATTAAGAATAAAAATAACCAATACTTTTATTAGTTCGGAATTTAAGATTTTTTTTTTTTTATTTGAACGAAACATTTGAACCATAGCTTTAATGCAATTATTAGAAAAACATGACTGTACGCATCATCAAATGTATCACAACAATTTTACATATATAGTGGATCTTCAAACAACCAAGATTCAAAGAAGCAACTATATTTTTATTGAGAAAGTATAAAAACTTTAGTATGTATGTAAGTAAAATGTAGCATGACGCGTCATCTAATAACGTCCCAAGTACGTAATTCTTTATGTAAAGTTATCTAAAGTATCACCAGGTAAAAAAAAAAAAAAAAAATTATACTCCAAAGTTAATTAGATAAATCACATGACCATGCACAAGGCAAGGAAATTTTTGGTGAACCAAACGTAAGCTATTTTATTTATTTATTTATTTATTTTTACCGACATTTTATTTATTTATTTATTTATTTATTTTATTAGAAAGCCTATTAGGAACCGAATCACTTGGTGAAAAAAAAAAAAAAATCATCAAGTTTAAATTTCCTGAGAAGAAATTTTTCGAATCTAAAACTTATTTGCATGCTTACCATGATAATGTAAGCAAGCATATTTGATTAGGCACATGCAAGAAAACGTCATGCGAAGAATAGCAAGGGAACTAACAAATACCATTTGATTGAACTTTTTACGTACAACAACATAAGCTTGCCTAATCATCGGTTCGAAAGTCTCATCAGAAAAGATAGGCGATTTATTGATCTTAAAAAGACTACCATTTACTATTTAAAAAGATATAGTTTATAGATAATTTATAGATAATTGTAGATTAAGCAAGTGAGTGACCCAGGCGCATGAGTTTAGCATAGCATATAAGCATTAAGGCTGTACATCTAAAATCAGCCGATAAATTTTTAATCAGATTTTTTTTTTAAAAAAAAAAACTTTTTATCGTTATATATGCATATATATATCTAGTTTAGAACATTTTTTTTTATAACGATAACTCTCAGACCACATATGAAACGCACAATATGATCATCTAACTAAATGCTAAGCAATTTTATTATGATATTATAACCGACAAGCATTGGCTCATATATATACACGATTACCAAAGTTAACAAAGTTAATATCAACGCCTCAATACACTCGGTAATTTTGAAACCGAAAAAAATCACGGGGGATCTTTTTGTTTTGTGTGAAACAAAAAGATGAATATAAATATAAATATATAAATATAAATATATATATATATATATATATGATTAATAATATTATTAATTTTAGGAAGAATAAAAGTTATTATAATTAATATAAAGAAAAATATAGATGAACCTAGGACAGAAGAATCTTTGTCAATGATTCTAATATATAAGTTTAGACAAGTTTAGATAGAAACTTTAACATGTATAGATTTTAAAAGAAATACGGATGACTAACTTAAAAAGGTTAGTTTTAACATTAAATGGAATGTTTGAACTAGGTATAATAACCGACGATTTTATATATATATATATATATATATATATATAATTTTAAAAAGAGAAAATTTTTATTTGAAGCATGATATTATTGTATGTACTCTTTAAACATTTGAGTATAGTACTTACATTATTTTTATAAATAAACAAACTTGTGAATGAAAATTAGTACAACATCTTTTGTATGCTTTAATGAATATCTCATCCGTAAAATTTGAAGGGTTGAATTATTATTTTTTTTTTTTTTGAGGGATTACAAAATGATATTTGTATGAACACAAATTCAAGCATTATTCAATGTTTTATATGAAATCTATTATACAAGATTAACAATCATATGGATTTAATTGATTAGGCATGTATACTTAAACACCAGTTTCATAACTAGATAGATATTATTAATTGTAGTACATTCGCATATAAATGCACGCGTAAAAAAGTTTTTGAATATTGGGTAACTTATTGATTGAATATTTAGCGTATCACATTGCGTTTAACGAGTCACGGATTGATTTTTTGGTTAAACCTCATTCGAAATTCAAACCTCCAATTATCGTTCAACATAATCCTTTTTTTAAATGATACAAAACTCAAATAAGGTTAATATATTATATGTGGGTGTGAAGAAAAAATTAAACTTTATGTTTCACTACTGTATTGTATATTACTAATTATGCGCATAAAAATATCGGTATTCGAGATCTCAAGAAAGAAGTCAAAGACTTTTATTTTTATTAAATAAAGGTATATTGATATATTTAAATGAAATGAATAATAAAGATATATAAAGAAAATCGGGATTTAAAAATTTAAAAAAAGAAAAGATACGTTTTATACATATGGTAAAATTATAGAAACCTGTTAAAAAAGGTATAATAAAAAGAAATTCTTTTTAAAATAATAATTGGCCAAAAATGATTTGCTTATTTTTAATAGATGCATTTTACAGGATGAATGCTTTGTTTAGGATTCTTTATTTCGATAAGGTTTGGATTTCTTTCTTTCTCTTAAAGACAAAAATACAGGTGACATAAATTAGGAGTAAACCTTAACACCTTATTTAAATAATCAAGTTTTTTTTTTTTTGGTTACTCTGCGTATTGATTGACAATGTTGTGTATATATGCTATCTAATGCGTTAGTGCATTAACGCATTAGTGCACTAGTGCATTTACGTTAGAATATATATAGTATATATATAATATAATATAAATACATAAATGTAAATGAATATATATATATTAGTTTATTAGAATTAGTTTATAGAATTCGAGAATATTTTCGTGAGACACAGATGTTGAATGAATATCCAGTGTAACAAACGAGCAAGGAAATCCGAAATTATATCCGTAATCGGCGAATTTCGCGGTTTAACCTGGCTTACATGCTATGTTTACTCTAACGCTAAATTTTGCATTCGGATCGGTCACTGGTGCATCAAAAAAAATTATTACGTACATAATTTTGTTCTTTATAATTGATTCTTTGTTGTGGTATCATCATCAACACACTCATAAAAAAAAAATGATGTGACCTCTTGAAAAAGATATTATGATTGATGCTATTGTTGTCGAGTTAGGTATTAAAAGCGAACTATATTTACGCATATTATTTGAAAATTATGTGTGCGCATTTGGGCGGCAATATTATTATGTATCGGCGTGTGATGTTGGGCAAAAAAAAAAAAAAATAATAATAATAATAAAATAAAGGAATTATTAACCTTCATTTATTTATGTAGAATGTATCCTAATGCGTAAATAACATTGTCCAATTGTATTATAAACAAGAGTACACACAAATATAAACCTCCGCATTTTTCTCCGTGGCTTCTTTATGCCGTTGTTTTACCATCAACCTCCTATCTGTGTGACCATATCCGTCAGACGAATATTAAGATCTGACCAATCTACGATTGAATTTGGGTTTATGTGGATTTTTTTAATGTGGATTTTTTTTTAATGTGGATTTTTAATGATTATTCAATAAAAAATTTCAGTAATATGAAGATCTTCACAACTCTTTGCGTATTCATTTTTAACAGCAAATTTGATAAACTAATGATCATTTTTTTATTGTACGAATAATAAAACGCGCTCGCCAATTTATGTTTATTCATGTACACGTTGATTTGCATATTCTCGCTGCTAATTTTTTTTTTTTCATTTCGGAAAATCCAAATATTCCGTTTTTCACCTTGCATATTATGATATTTATGATATTATTATGATATTTATGATATTATTATGATATTATTATGACATATATTTTTATTATGATACAATATTTATAGTAGTGTGTATATTAATGAGTTTGAAAAACATTTTATTTATTGTTTATGTGAAATGTTCTCGATGCTAATCACAAGAACTTTTGCATAAGCAATTTTTAAGCAATTTTTTATTATTATTAGTACGTATATGAATGTTTGCTTTCATATGATATTATTATAATGATATTGATATACTCGACAAATAAAGTAATTATTATGAAAATTCTAACCTTCTTTATTCCGTCCTTATTTATATAATGAGCATCCTTTGTTTATCGTATATAAACTGACGCCCATAGATTGCTTATAGATTATATTTTATTACCTGTAAAAGGTTTTTTTACATCCTAATAATTATAATCACATTGACAATTTTTTATTTGTTGTCGCGGAACATGATAAGATGAATAAGGTCTGGCATTATCTCATGTAGCGCGGTACCTTACATTACATAATTACATAATTACATATTTTACATATTTTACATACTTTTTTTTATATATGATATATACTTTATTGCACTTTAATAACTATTTGAAATTCCGAATAAAACTCTTTATTTGATTGATAAGGTTTTTTTTTTTCATGTTGCCACACCTTCATATCGTTCTATTTAAGTACAGTTACACGAAATATCATACCTATACTCGTGATAACAATAAGATTTGTTTTTTTTTTTCATTACTTGAAAAAAAAAAAAAAACTAGATAATGATAACGCAATATAAATTTAATATAGATTTAATTGTTACATTTTTCTACGATTACAACAGGGATGGTTCCTTACTTTATTATGTTTCATCTCAACATTACAATTATGTAAAAAAAAAAAAAAAAAGAGCATTCATTTATATCTATTTCTATATATTGATAAGTATTTACGTTGATATTATTTATGTTGACACATGATTACGCAACAGCGACGCGTGTTTTTTAAAACGCGATTTGTAATAATAAGTAAATGATTTATAGTATCGGTATCGGTTATTATCGGTATTATCGGATACTTATCCAAATCCTGTGTTTAATTCTAAATTTTCTGTGTCTTATTCTGTGTTCGACATTGTTTGTATCGGACGCCGAACAAATCATGAGCCTTATCTTATTGAGCTTATATTATTAGCAAATGCAGTGTACATCCAATGCAGTCAGAGTCTTTTTATACCTTTTTATACCTCTTCTTTATTCTTTATGGTTTATCAATTTTACGATCTTTGGTTTGTAAAAGGAAACAAGATTAGTTTCAATATAATAAAATGTAATTTTATTTGTTAATTTATCTATTTTTTTATAAAACGAAATTTATTTTTGTGTTTCAGTTCTTTTATTTCATTCAAGTTTATCTCAAGTTAATCGAAATAATTCACTTAACTACTTTTTGTATAATTATAAATATTCTAATATAGTAATTACTATTGATGGTCTCATGCAAATTGTCCAGAACTTGAATTACTATTTTTATATAAATGGATTACCATTTTTGTTAATCTTGTCTTATTAATTCATATTTTTTTTTTGATCGCTTTTTTTTGTTATTTTAACTTAATCCTTGATAGTTTTATTTTTTTTTTTCTTATCTTAAATAGGATTTGTTCATACTTTTACTCCTACTTTTGTTTCATGTTCCTTCGATTGATATTCTAGTTTGGTAAAATATACTAATAGTAGATAGGGTTATATCGATATATATATATATATATATATTTTTTACTCCCTTTTGATCTTTGAATCATATTACATCGGAAAAAAAAAAAGCTTATCAATTAAATCAATGTAAATCAATTTCTAGGAGAAATGTGTTCATAATGTTTGTATTATTAATTTACGATGTTTTTATTATCTAATTCACACGATAAGTTTATCATATTTCACGATAAAATATTATTATATAATTCTATAAATTTTATAGATTCTAACTTCTCACCCCGTGCCAAGGATTCTCCGGAAAAAAGATTATCGGAAACTAAATTAAAAAAAAAAAAAAATTTTACGAATGGTACGAATGGTACGTAGAATAGAGAGAGAAGGAAATCTCGTGTGAGTGAAAAAAAGGTTAAAGGTTAGACAGGTTTAGGTTCGTTAACCCGAATGAAATAAAAAAAATGAACCAATTAAGAATAAAAAAGATTGATTTAAAAGGTTTTAAAAAAAAAAAAAAACAATTATTTAGTTCAATCGAAGATTAGATTATTCTAATTTGTTTTTTTTTTTTTTTATTAATTACAAAAACTATATCTTATTAAAGTTATTATTATTACAAAAAAAAAAAATGTTACAAATATTATTATCAAACTAATTCTAACAAATAATTTTAAATGATTTATTTTGAACACTAGACTAATTTAAAATTAATTGTCAAAAAAAAAAAAAGGCCAATCCCAAATGTAAATTTTTATAAATAAATATATATATATATATATTATATATTTTTACTTGTAACGATTAAAAACATTGATGATGATCGCATGAGATTAGAGATTACCTATTATAAATTTTTTTGTTTACACATTTGAAATGACTAAATCACAAGATTAGATTTTCAATAAATGCTACGTACGTAAAAGGATTATCATAAATATATGCTATTTTATAACAGATAGGGATAAAAATAGTAAATGTACAAAATGTTAAAAAAAAAGCCTCAATTAAAAAAGAAAAATCGGTATCATATAATAATAAAAAAAAAAAAAATTTCATTATTTAATTATGAAAATTAAAGAGAGAGCGGAATTAGAATTCAAATTAATAACTGCATTTTATTACGTTAATATACAGGAATTTATAACGATAATAAAATAATAATTTCAAATATTTAAATTCATTTAAATTCATTTAAACAAATCACACCTGAATTGCTAAATCATAAAAAAAAAGTATTGACTGACGTATTATATCATTTATTCGGTAAATCATTGGATTATTTTTAGGATAAACCTATTTGTGTAATGATGATTAAAAATCAAGTAAATAATAAAATAAAATAAAATAAAAAAAAGGTGGCGTGTTTGGGCGTGTACATACAGTACATAGTGTATTTCATAGTATCTTCATTATTTCGAGATGATTACTTTATTGAATAAACATTAATTATTATACTTTAACAGCTAACCTCCAAAGAAAATTGTTTATCATACAAAATTTTTTTTTGATAGAGTTATTTGAGACAAGTTAGCTTAGGGAAAACTCCTAAAAGATAATTCATATGAATGGTCAAAAAAATGATAAATGAAAAAAAAATCTACATGCGGCATTCAATTTTGTCATCAACATTTATTTTAAATATATGTAAATCATTTATAGGCATCCATTCAAACTCATATATTATTTGCTTAAACACTATAAATTTTTTATGTGAGTACAAAAAAAGGTCATACGTATCTTTAAAAGTATAAAACACATTTGTAACCCGAATTCCTATTAAAAAAAAAAAGGTAACAATTACAATTATAGTTACTATCATCATATTTTTCTATTATAGTTACAATTACAATTGTGTAAAATGATGAAAAAAAAAAAATTATTTTCAAAGGAACACGGTAAATTTTTACTCGCAGAAAACACGTAAATATATGTATTATGCGGATAATAATAGCGAAAAAAAAAAAAAAAAAAAAAAAGGTCTAAGGATGAATGATTGTAAAATGGAAAATCGGCAAAAAAGCAACCTGATACAATCAATACACTTTTGATTTATTATAATCCAATCAAGAAACTCCTTTAACAAATTTAAGTAAGCAAATTGCCAATCAGGTGTGAAATTTAATAACCTTAATGTTTACTTGTGTATAACTCCTGTGATACATCCAGAATAAGATAATTTCAACTTTAAATTGTCAAGTTTTAGATCAACTTTCGTAGAACGAAAATCCAATTTTGGATAGGCTTTGAAACAACGGATGGAAATATTATTGGATTAAAAAGTAAATAATTCAAGCTTTTTTTTAAAAAATTGGAAATATATATATATATATTTATGTAGTGTTATATAATCAAATAATTTGGACTATTACGGTAGGATAGATATGAGAAAGTTAAAAGATACCCAAAAAAAGTGTATAAAAAAAGTAATAAAGCGGAAAAAAGAACGGGGAATGCCGAAACAGGAATAATTGCTCCACCTAATCTTTTAAGACACGTTACATCTACTTATGCACAGCCAGAAGAAAAATCTTTAAAGAATGAGGAAAAAAAGATGGGAAATAACACATAAATTATTATTATTATTATTATTATTATTAATAAACAATAAACACACACTTTATCACCTAATCGATAATGTTTAAGCCAAATTAACATAGACAGATAGATGGATCGACTTTTTTTTTTTGTTCAAGCCTTATAAATATTATAAATAAGTAATAAGTAGATACTACTTACGTACGTCAAGTATGGTACGGTATGTATGATACATACGTACAGTGTATGGGTTTTGTACCTTATAGACTTATAGAATTTATGGAACGATTGGCACATCATACTCACACAAAAACCGTTCACAAACAAAAAATGAGGCTAAGGCACCTAACGGAGGTAAGTAAGGAACCATACGGAGGTGTGAATTTATCATAAGAAGGGCGAACACAAAAAAAAAAAAAAAAAACAACAACAATAATAATAATAATAATAATAATAAAATAATCATGATACGTAAAAAAAATGATACGTTAATATAATAATAATAATAATAATAATAATAATAATAAACCTTGTGATAATTTTCAATATTTGTAAAATTTACAGTCCGGAATGATTCTATAAGAGATTTATGCCCGGTAATCATCTAGCCGAGAGTGGTGAACGTGCATCATACCATAATCATGTTACTAGAGTTAGACTATATATGATATTTAGTATCAACAGTTATTGATTAATGAGTTTCAAAATTTAAATTCGTGTACTGCGCCATATTATATCAGATATGCGGAATCCCCATTGACGTGACGCCCCAACAACAAAAGAATATTGTGAAATTATTACGAGAAAAAAAAAAAAAAAAATTTTTTTTTAATTATAATTGACAAGTAATTCACGTAAAAAAATTAATGTAAAGATACCGATAGGGAATGGGTCAACCAAGTTATTTTTCATTTATTGATAAATCATACCGATTTAAAAAAAAAAAAAAAAAAAAAGATGCTTGAGATGAGATGATGACGGAACCTTGAGCCAAAAAAAGAGATCTCGAACCGTGTTTTACGCCAGATCAACAAAAAAGAATATTTTGAAGAAAAAAAAAAAAAAAACTAAAAAACTAAAAACAATCAATCATATTATTTTTTTGACACGATATTATTTACTATTTCGGTGGCGCAGAACCAAATATATACACGCATCAAACATAATATCCTGCTGATTTTTTAAGTCACAAAAAGGATGAAAAAAAGATTAAAAAAGGAGGTCAAATAAAGTAGCAAATAGTAGCAAATAAAAGTAGCAAATAAAGAAAATTTCAAATATATGTGGGACATAATAATATAAAGTAGAATAGTAATTTAATGGTAACGATGAGGATGTTAGTATGGGTGACACAAACAACATCAACGAATTAGTATAAAGGGTAAGGATGACATGATAATTTCATTTAGTTCAAGATACCTCATCTGTTTATATTATGCAGTTTGTTTAATCGTATTATGTACCTGGAGAAAGATATCAGTTAGACAAAGGCAGACTTTTTTATCTGATTCAATCACTATTTTTGATTTTCACATAAGTCAAGGAATAAGGTAAATGCAACATTCCTTACTTGGCAAGAAAAAAAAATTCAATCGGATTATCAAAACTTATAGTTAATTAGTTAATTAATTATATAGTAATTATATAGTTAAATTATATAGTTAATTATATAGTTAATTATTATATAGTTAATTATTATATAGTTAATTATTATATAGTTAATTATTATATAGTTAATTATATAGTTAATTATATAGTTAATTAGAGTTAATTATAGTTGGATTATTCTTTTAAATATTGTTAGTTATTCTAGAATGGCTAATCACAAGACAGATGATAGGTTATCATCCCGTGTGTGAGTTTTTTTTTTTCGTACAAGAAAAAGATTTATGAGATAATAAAAAGATTGTTTTCTGATTGGATATAATGGATTTTTGAATTGTTAAAATGTAAAAGATGTGGGGAATTGTTAATTCTTGGCCAACTCGTATCAACTTTACAAAAACATTAAATAAAAATTAAACTAATAAGGAAATCATGAATGGTACACTGTGTCATATGTAAATTCCGTTAAGACTGTAAGAGTGTCAAACAATTGATAAATTCAAGAAATTATAGAACAAAAGGAGTATGTGATGAGTATGTGATAAATATGTGGTGGTATACAAGTAGTAGTTGTATATATCTGTTATGTTGTGTATGTTCATCTTCGAATTTAGATGCGGCTGCGCGTGGAAACTCGTCACCCTTAAAGAACGATAAAGAACGATAAGGAACGATTGGTCGATTTCTTTTTATTCATAATAATCGTCATCACGTAATATTTTATTTACTTTTACTGAATGTTGCTGCTTGAATTGCTGAGTGTCCCGTTAATTTCATCATCATCAATTATCTTGTTTTACCCGTGCTTTCTGACTAAATATTCAGCCTTACGATATTTTACTGTATAATATTTACTATATTTACGACGATGAAAGGTTCCATGAAAAATAGGTGCGCCCTGTTTTTCTCATGTTCTTTCATGTTTATTCTTTTCATGTTTATGCTCCTACTTCATCAACAAATAATAATCAAGAAAGACAAGAAAAAATTTTTTCATCGACAAAAAATATTAGTCTGTTATCTAAATTCATAAAACTGGTTTTTTTATTTTGGTTTTCTTTTTCATTTTTTTTTTTTTTCTACTGTCATATTATTATCATTATTATTATTATTATTATTTTATACAACGATACCCGATGCCCGATGGTCCGACAATAAACGGATTTTAGAATACGGCGAAACATTAAAAAGAAAGTATTTATTATTATTCTTTTTGTTTACTTTTTAACTCGTATTAATATAAATAACAATCAACGTCAATATGAAATTATAATCTACATCATTCTACAAAAAAAAAAAAAATCTATTGAGTCATCATCTACGATATCTTTATAAATACTGTATCTGTATTCTGTATTGATATATAAAGTAAAATAAACTTTCTTTTTATATTAAAACCGGTTTAAGTTAGTATAAAAAAAGTATAATTATTAAGACATCCATCATTTACATTTATATCATTCTTCCTATCAGCATTAGTATTATAAATAATATGTACGGCATTCCATTTTTATATGTGTAATAGTTAAAAAAAGATACACGAGACACTATTATTAATATATTCTTTACTATAATATATCAATTTCTTTTTATATGTCTTTTAACTATGATCAACAACATTCTTCAATTATATCAATATAAATTGCTTCAAAGAGTCACAAATAAATATCCGACAGATACTTACTTCAAATACTTATAACTACATATCTCCCCCACCTTTTTTTTTTAAACTAAGATCACACAATATAAAAAAAAAAAAAAGAGTCAGAGATTGACTTGGTGAAAAAAATTTATAAAACCGCCAAATTTTGTTGACTTTCCTTCACAAAAAAAAAATTTTTTTCTTTACTTCATTTAGAAGAGACCACGCGGCTTATATAACTTTTCGGCATTTTAGTAATTTCTTCTTTAAAATATATAAAATAAAAAAACTTTTTGAGCAATTTTTTACTTTGCGAACTTGTAAAAAATTAGCGGTAAACTTTCACACGCCAAAATAAAAAAAAACCACTTTTCGTAAATTAAATATAATTATATATATATAAATATATATATAATATATTATATAAAAAAAAAAATGTATTTAACTACCACGCTTGCGTCTCTACCCGCTACTTCTTCGAATTTTTCTTCACTACAAACCATAAATTTACAGCGAAAACCGTTACCGCCTCTACCGAATAATTTGCAACAAAGTGATAAATTCTCTTCTCAAAAAACTTCAATGCAATTCTATCAACAAAACAATTCAGTTACTACTACTACTACTAGTGCTTCAACTGCGACAATAATACAAGATACTTCGTCGCTAGAGCAAGTTCTTCCAGAACGCGCGTCGGATTTCGCAGCTCATATGACTTGTTTCTTGTGGTTTGGTGATTATATCATGGATTCATCTTCAATAACACCACCCCCAGGTGGGAATGGTCACAGGAGGTTTCCTGATTTTAAACCGAGAGACGCGTTCAAGAAGTTTTGTCGTGATGTTATTTCTGCCACTCAAGTCTCTCGATCGGTCATTCTCTTATCATTACTATACATTCATAGGATGAAGATAAATAATCCTGCGATAAAAGGTCAAAATGGCTCTGAATATAGAACTTTTACCGTAGCTCTTATGTTGGCCAATAAATTTTTGGACGACAATACTTATACAAATAAAACTTGGTCTGAGGTTACTAATATACCTGTATCCGAAATAAATACTATGGAAATGGAATTTTTGGGTTCTTTGAATTATAAATTATACGTTTCAGAGAAACAATATTTTGAATGGGTTCAAAGCATGACTACTTTTATTCAAATTGGTGATAATTTTCATAATAATAATGATAATTCTTCTCCGGATTGTACTGTTTCCATTTTTCAACAATCTTCTCAACAAATACAACAACAACAACAGCAAGTACAATATTCTCAACAATCACAACAACCACAACAACAACAACAGTATATTCCTGTTCAACATCAACAAATTCTTGTTCCTGTTCAATCAATGGCCACTGGTTTTAAAAGGTCGGCCGAGCAAGCTTTTGTGGATGGAATGATGGTATCACCCCCAAAAAGAACAAATGTTTATCCAGTATATTCGGTTCAGGCTACTCAACAACAACAACAACAATTAGTTGTTCAACAACCTCAACAACAAGTTTATGCTCAGACTATAGCTTATCCAACGCCACCACCAAGTGGTTCAAGTTCCCGACGAGTTTCAGCCTATTACAATATACCAACAACTTCTTCAACATCATCTAATATGGTATACTCTAGTCAATCATCACAACAATCTTTCGAAGTAAGACAAACTTATACCAATGTTACTGTTAGAAATACGCAGCCTCAATATGCTGTTGTAGACCCAGTTGGAATTTATTATGCAAGGCGTGTTCAATCCAATCTTATTAATGCTCGGTCTACTTCTTCGGGTTTCCCGGTTAATAATATATCATTCACCACAACAGTGGTATGATCTTAATTGAATTTAATTGAATTGAATATATATATATATATATATAAAGATAAAATATGATTTGAATTTAACAGAAATCCGAACAATAATTATTATTACTCTTGCAAAAAATCATAATCATTTTTTTCCGTGTTTATAGCTCAATTTTCAAATTGTAAAGGCGTTTATTAGATGGCGCAACTTTTTTTCGTTTTACACAGTTTTCTTGTATGTACAGTTTTTTTTTTTTTTTAGACATTTTCTTATATTTTTTTTTTTCTTTTTACTATTTGCATTTGTATTGTAGTTTTAGCATTATTTTTTCATCACTTTCCTTTTTTTTTTTTTTTCTTATTCTTTTCTTTACATGGCAAACATAACACATATATACACAAAACTTAGATTAGTATTTAGTACAGCTTTTATTATTAGTAGTATTTCTCGATAAATATAAATTTTTTTTTTCTATGCTTTTTTAATTGAAATTATTATTTCATTCAAACAAACACGAGAAACAATTAAACATCCTAAGATAACATAAATATTAAAAAAAAAAAAACAAGCAAGTTATTCCATATTTTTTTTTTTTATATGGAATCGTAAAAAAATAAATTTTACATAACATAATAATAAATAAAGTAACAAAAAAAAAAAAAAAAGAGATTCAAAAAATTCTCTTATTAACTTGTTTAAAAGAAAAATTATTTTTTTTTGGTATTATCTTTTATTATTGAAATGAAGAATAATAATTAAATATCTTATTAATAATATCTTTTATTTATTATTATAATAATATGAATGGTTTCAAATGTGTAAACTTTAAGGTTTCTAAGGGGGTAGAATTCCTAATTGTATAAATTACAAGTTTTTGGTACATTCAAAAAGGGGTAAAATGGAGAAGAGGCGCGTGTTTATTGTAAAAAAAAAAATAAAATAAAATTGGGGGGGATAAGTCACTCTTTTTACATCCATGATTTTTTATTATTTTTTTTATAAAGTATGAGAGGATTGATTGGTGAAAAGTAAAATTAGCTTGCCGAATCGCATGTACGAAGATCGAAAAAAAAAAAAACGAGATGTTTGCAGAGATATTCCAAATACATATTTTACATATTAGTTAGCATTAGATTTACATCATCATATAAACAAAATGTTGTAAATTAAGAACTATAGAGTACGCGTACGAACCTTTTATGGATATCTTAAAAGAATTCGAGAATAAGATCAGGTTTTTTTTTTTTTTACATTTTCTAAACAAAGAAAATTATAAAGGATTAACATTTGTTTCTCGTACATATAATAACGCGCGTCCTAAATGTTTAACCAAAATTTTAGTGGTTAACCAAATCTGATGATCATAAAAAAAATGGCGCAGTTATTACAGGATCACAGTCATTTAAGTGTCATGTGCTCATATATTAACTGTAATTATATGCCAAGAATGATAATCAAATGAACCAATAATATTTTGCGTTATAACATCCAGTATCATTCATGTTATTTTTTGAAAGCCATTATACAGTCATAGGGTATGTAACGACAATGAGTAGTAAGTACGCCCGGTCTTGAAATGAATTAGAAAGAAAGCCAGTTTAGGATATTTTTTCATTGAAAAAAAAAAAAAACATTAAATTGATACACACACATCCGAAACATTATAACGGTTTTTCTTTTTTTTTTTTACATTTACATTTAACTCTTTTTTTTTTTTATTTTAAACACGATTGACGAATTCCTTTCTCACTAAATTTATCGATATAGAAATGATATCACTATCCGGAGTTATTTTTATTAAAAAGTCATTTGAACAGTATAATTGAAGTTTAATTGGCAATAGTTAATTGTCAATAAAAAATATGAGCAGTCAATTAGCAATCAATTCTGACATAATTAGCCCGCCAATTTCTATCCTAAGCCACTCGGTTTCATGCTGTTGTTGAATTAATTTCCACAATGCAATTCTAATAATATCAAAATTTTTTGAATTGTATGATAAAAGTAAGTAGGACAATATATATATATATTATTATAATTACATCAAGGCACATTTCATTCTCGCATTCATGAGATTTTAAAGGCAATTTATACATAACTTTTCCGAGTCATCACCGAGTGAATACGGAATTTTGAAATAAAAGTTCTCCTTTATACTTTATCAGGTTAGTACGAAATTTTAAACATGTTTTTTTATATACAAAGTCTCATGAAAATAATACAAATTAATTTTTTTTTTTTTAATACTAGATATCGATACTAAAATCAAGATTGCGCCCTTTGTTACACTATGTTGTTTCCGAGATTTAAAAGTCGTGGAATGAGCTAAACCGTTCCTAAATGGAGATGCTTTTGTGGCAAAGTACCGTATTTCCGCTTTCTCGGGCTTGCTTTTTTATTATACATATATATTATAATTAAAATAGAAGTATATTTTAAAATAGATGAAGATCTCTTTTTTATGATGATACATTACCGGAATTGGAAAACCTATAATATTTTTTTTTTTTTTTATTAATCTACAAAAGAGCTCAAATATTGATAATAAGTATGACGTTGTACACGAGAATGATGTACCTGTGTATGAATAAGTATATTGGCGAAATCCAATTCTTGACCAATTAGTATCATCATTATCTTTATCTTCATTGAGAATTTAATAATAACGGAAGCAAACAAGCGACCATATTTAATAAGGTGATGATGATGAGACAAAAGTTTTACAATATCTACATTGTGCTTAAAAATATTGTATGTTTGAAATACTTATAATAAAAGGTTTTAGACTATTTTAGATTAACTTTAAACTAACTTTAGACTAATTTTAATCTAAATTTACAAAACTTCACCATAGTATACCATAGTATACAAACTTCATAGTATTAAGAGTGTATCAAGCCACAACATAATTCCGTTAGAATCATAATAATTGCTACTCCTGGAATTCTAATAAAAAAAAAAACTGATTGTTTCATATAATGATCTAATGCCGTTAATGTTGTAATGGCTGTAATTGCTTTAATTACCTTAATTAACTGTAGTAGTATGATGTCAAGCAAGCATAAATATAAATCGAACCATCATACTTAAATCACTACATTTTACTCACTTCGCTTTTTTTTTTTACTCCGACAATCACAAAAATCACATGATAAATGAGGCGTGACTTTTACTAAAATCTAATGATTTGACAAATCAATTACTTAATTTGGTTCTGTTATAAGTTCTTGTTTATAAAAAAAAAACCGGAAAAAAATAAACATGACGTACAGCCCTTGCATATTTTATTTTACGGGAAATCTTTTACCAAAAACCACGAGATTTCCTGGTATCTACTGCGCATCTTTCATGGGTTCCACCCAATCATATCAAATTCCGGTTTTATAACTAGATCTTGGTTTATCTTTCTAGATCCATAAATGAACTATTGGAATGCTACTATCGCTATAGAAAAAAAACATAATTAGGAAAATGTATATGTACGGAATGCGCCGACAAAAAGATTTTCACATCTCCTAGTTATGTAGTTCATTTAACGTTTAAAAGTTAAAATTGTATGATTGGGCAAATCACGATACTTATTTACATTTTTACGCATACACACGCAGTCACGCACGCACGCCTTCGTGTTTTGGGATTAGAGATAATTTTTTTTTTTTGTGAATATTTAATGATCACCCTAATACCTGTAGAATTTCTTCCGGTTACACTCGTTTCGAAGCTAAAGTTATCCAATAGCGTTACATAACAAAAAGGATGATCTTTTTTTAAAATTACAAAATGGCGTTATCATCGTTATCATACATCTTATTAACATGTGTTGCTCATTACATTTTTAGATTGTCTTGTCTTGTCCGAGGGAACATGATCAAAGTTTACTTTTGAAATCATCATTTTTGAAATATTAAGTTTTACCTTAATCATAATATTCTGATACGAGTTTACAACGCCATTTGTTATTACAACACTCTCCTTTTTAATCCTTTATTAGAGTTATGCGTCAATGAGTAAGAAAAATAATATTACATTATCTATTATTCATCTTATGGCGCTCTTACGCTATATTGGCAAAAATTAATATCAATTATATTGTAATTGTTTACTTCTTCTGCAAGCATCACAAGCTTTTCGTTGTCTTTTAAAATTTTATACCCATACACACGCACACGGCATTTAACACAAAAAAGATAGCTGATGGGTTCCATATCGAGAATTTCTTTTTAACCCCTACTCACTAAACTAATTATAAATCTGGTTTGTCCTACCTCTCCTATGAAATTTATTACCCCGCGTCCTATCACAGCCACTTTTCACTTATCACTTTTTTTTTTTTTTTTTTTTTCTCTACTATATTTGACAAACACGAGGTCATGCCACGAGATTAAAAAAAAAGTTGTTCTTGGCACTTATTTACAAGTTTAATAAATAATAAATACGTATAACCATTATGTTACTATTGTCCTTTTTTTGTGCTTCTTATTGTTTTATCTAAACAAAGACGCAACAACAAATAATTTGACTTTCATTTAACAACCCCCTTAACGGTTACATAACTTTCTTGTATTTTTTTTTTTTTCCCTCCCTTTTCCCCATTTTTTTTTTATATACGTACTTGTGCATTTTTTTTTTTTAAAAAAAAAAAATTATACTAATAATAATTGAATTATATATAATAATATCGAATTATAATCGAATTATATAATATCGAATAATAATCGAGTAATAATCTAATTATAATCGAATAATAATCGAATAATAATCGTTAAAGGGGAAAATCGAGATCTTCTTATTGTAAATGCACGCTCCTCTAAAGAAACTTTTAATATTTACTTTCTATATATCAATCTAGAAGCCTCTTATCCATTCCAGGTAAAATTGGGAAAAAAATTAGGAACCAATCATCCCATATAATTTTTTTTTTATCCAATCAATTTGTTTCTTTTCCTTAGATAACAAATACGTCACCAGGTGGTAAAATCAAAAATATTACTAGTTATTCAAAAGTATAAGATTGCAGATTAATAATAAGTTATTCTTTTATCCGTTATCATTTATCTTAATTTATTATTGTCGCTCAAAAGTTAATCTTCAGGTTATTTGACAGGTTTTTTTTTTTAAATAATTTATTAAATATATATACGTATATATAATTTATTTAAATGCTGTGTATTTCTAAGCATTTTTTTTTTTTCTTGACCTAATTTTTCATTTATGGATAAAATCTAGGAACTATTGTTTTTTTTTTGTCCTACTTTTTTAAGTAAAATTTTTTTGAAATTTTTTAGTTATTTTTTTTTCATTAAAAAAAAATAAATAAAAAATATATATATTAAAAAAAAATTTTTTTTTTTTTTTTTTTTTTTTTTTATTTTTTTTTTTATAAAGTATGAGAGGATTGTTGGGGGAAAATAAAAATTAGCTTGCCGAATCGCATGTACGAAGATCAAAAAAAAAAAAAACGAGATGTTTGCAGAGATATTCCAAATACATATTTTACATATTAGTTAG
>CAJVPM010000324.1:0-18961 GCA_910592325.1 Scutellospora calospora | reverse complement strand
TATGTTAGAATTCTAACAAGATAATATGTATTTGTAGGTTTGGAGATAATTTTTTTATTATTTTTTTCTTATTACTTTAGTGATAGATTCTTTTGAATTAACTATTAAGTTTTTAAGGAATATTAGTTGCATCAAAAATAGCTTATAGAATCTAATATAATTATTATCTATATTACTAATTTAATAGTAGAATTTTTAGACTAATAAGGTAGTCTAGTTGAACTTAGTTATACTTCTAGTTTTGTAAGAATTATACTTTGATAAGATTGAATATTATACTTTTTCAAAGACCTAGGAAGGATAGATCCTCTAATTATAAATCTTAAGAAACTAGAAAAAGATAATTGGTCTGAGCAAATGAATTTTTTTTGTATCTGAATTTATTATATTGCTTAGACTGAATTTTGTTGCTCTAGTATTATTATATACTAGAAAAAAGATTAGAGAGTTATGATTAGAATATCTACTTCTATAATAAAATAAAAGATTAGTTTGTTAAAAATAAATTTAAGCATACTTAGAAAATTGCTTGTTGAGTTTTTTCCTTATATCAGACTTGAGGTCTCTATAACTTATTAACCTCCCTTTATATAATATCTAATGTATTACTTTTAAGACAAAAGCTGAATTTGATTTTCTAATAAAAGAAGCTAGGAGATGCTAAGATATAGAAGTAGAAGATTCAATAAAATAACTGAGAGTTTGCAGAAGCTTATTATTAAGAATAAGAGTATATTATAGTTTAGATTACTATAATACAAAAAGATTGTTAAATAAATAGCTATAAGGTATCATAGTATAATTTAATGAATAATTCTAACTAAGTAATTAAGCAAAGTAAGTAGTATTGAACTAGAACTATTTCACAATTATTTTATTAGTTTTTTTTTATTTTTATATTATTTATTTATTTGATTAAAAAAGAACAGAACTATTCAATATTTATTTTCTTATTTTGTTTATTTTCTTTTTATTATTTTATTATATAGATATTTTTTTTATTATTTGTTAGAAAGACTAGAACTGCTGTGTAAAATACTAGTAGTTGCAGATACTTAGTAACTAGAACTATACCAAGTAGCTTAGTAAATAAGAAATTCTATTATATAGTTATAGAATTGAGAAGGTATAAAAGAAATACCTTTTTATCTTTAAATAAAGTTCAGATTTCAGTATCTTTAAAGTGATAAAAGAATCAACTTCTTAATTATTGTTAGTTTTTGCATTATTACTTATAATTGCATTACCTTTAAAATTTGTTATTGTTATCTTCATATTATCTATAATTTAACTCTTTAGACTTATTATTTATAAATCTTATTTAAATCTATCATTATTAATTAATAGTGATTAGATTCTTTAAATTAATAAATTACCTGATATTGCATATATAAATCTATAAAATAAGTTATTATACTTAGTTTTCTTTTTGTTTATTAATTCTCAATATAGATCTTAGATCTTATATTCTGTTTACTATTGAAAGCTAAATTGAACTAAATATTATTTTTGCTCTTTGATCAATAGTAACAATAGTATGAGATTTAAGAAGTAGTTAGACTAAGTTTAGATTAATAACTATATAATATGACTATAGGTCATGAGAATAATCATTGCATAAATCTATACTATCTAAAATAGAATTATTTATTTCATATTTTTAATTAGTTATATTTGAAACATAATAATCATAATTACAGTATTGGAACACAAATCACTAACTCTTCTCATAGATCACTTGTACCAAAACTTCTCAAAAATATTTGTTTATAACTAAATATTTTACTAAGTAAACTACTCTTAAGCAACTAAGCAAAATTGTTCTATACAAAATTCTGCTTCAATAGGGTCTAATCTTATATCTTTCAGACTTAAAATTACAAAAATATTTACTTAAATAGCTAATATAACACTTTAATTATTATCTCTAAATTTTACTAAGACAACAACTCTTGGTCACTAAAAGAGTTTTGTCCAGCTTATTCTTAGCTTCATACACATATAAATTTCACAAAAAATAGATAAAAACTTATCAAATTACTAAAGGAAAACTTATTTAAGGTTTTTTCTAAAAATCTTAAAAAAAATAAAATTTTTTTCTGTTTTCCCCCTCAAACCCAAAACTAAATCACGTGACAAATCAACTAAAATTTATTGGTTCACTCAAAAATAGTACTAATTATTAAAATTTCTTTTTTAAATTCATTTTAGTTAAACACAAATTAATTACTTACATATTTGTACTAATTTTAAATTAGTATAACATAACAATAAAATCTTACTAGTTTTAGCTTAGTAATATATATTAAGCTTTGTACTATACTAGTCATACTAGCTACCTTGTAGGTTATGCAACTAGTATTACATTATGCAAACTAAACTATACCTTCTTGTGAAGCTCTTTTCATACTCATTTCAAATAAAATAGTATTAAACAAAATAAACTAATATCTACTGAATATTAAAACAAATTATCATTTCTAAAACATGTCTTCTCTTATCAAATATGAATCTAACTATTTCAACTTAGACTACTTTCTATTCAAATATAGTAACAAATTTGGAGTTATCACTCATGAACCAAATATTATATAACTCAAACCAATTTCATTCACTATTAACTCTACTCACTATGTATCTGCTAAACAACTTCATTACTTTCACATACTAACTCAACTCTCTCTAACAACTATCTCTGCAACAAATACCATATTTTCTTTATATTGAAATATTATACTTTAGAAATCTCCAAACTTATTACTCTAATACCAAATCCTAATACTCCTACACTCATAGAAATTACTTCAAAATAATACCAAAAACTTCAAGAACAAATTCCAGATCACTAATTAAACAAAATATATCTTTACTCTCTTCTTTTCTATTTAACTATAATACTATTAACTCTGCAACATCCTCTACAAATCTGAACCTCTCTAATCAACAAATTCCTATTACAGCTCACTTTCATCACATTCATACTTGCTTGGTCTGCTACAAAAAAATATTTCTTGTGTTTTCTTTCAAATAAAAAACATTCTCTTCAAGCAGAAACAATACTCAAAGGCTTTTCAATTTACTTAGAATATATTAATAATATTTAAATCAAACCTCTTCTCCAAACCAAACCCTTAATACTAACTCAACAAAACACTTACTACTTTATCAAATTCAGCCTCATGATATCTAAACAAAAAAAAGATTTGTTCAAATCTGTTCTCTTTAAACTTACTAAAAAACCTTTTCTTAAAAGAGATATAACAAATAATCTTAATTGGTTTAAAACCTTTCTTATTACTGAAAAAATAGAACAACATATTCATCTCAACACACAAGTCTCAATTAAACTCTTTAATTTTCTCAAACCTAACCTTATTAACTTTACTCTTAGTAAAATTCTCAAACCTGCATCTGAAAATACATCTGCTTCTAAAAGCAATTTTAAATATCTCATTAAGTCAATAGCAGGTCAATTTTCTGATTTTTTTACAGATTTAATTTTTAATGCAAACCCAAATATCAACAAAGCCACTACTATTCTATTTGATATCATCTATTCAACCTTCAAATTCTTATTATTCAAATTTACAACAATTCTTTTCACTAAACTCAACTATCAAAAAATCATATCTCTTTCAATACAATTTCTTCTTATACTATTCAAAACCATAACTTGTTTGCTATTAACTTTACTAGAATTTATTTTTTTCTCTATAATAACTACAAAACTATCTATACTAACAAATTCTTTAAAGAACTAAATATCAAACCAAAAAGATTTCAAATACACTACTTTATTTCTGAAGACAAAATTCACTAACCTATCTTTCAAATACAACATAATAACAAATTCAATATTAATGTCTCTCTTAATATTCCTAAACAACAATTCACAGAAACTTTTAGAATCACTTACTAAAAAAACATAAAGAAGCTTTGACAAATAGTTTGAAACCTTTTTTAAAATTTACAAGTACTAATTTCTTGAAATTGATTAAACAAAACCTATAACTATATCAAATATGAAATCATACTTAACTTTGCAAAAGCTTGTAAAAAACTCTTCTCAAATAACTTCAAAATAACTTCAATTAATTTTCTTCATAAATATATAGTTTTATGTACCAAAGCTGCTCTATTCTATATTCATACCTGCATTAGCACAGATTGTACTATTCTACCTACTGACACAGAACATAATTTCAAAAATATTTCAACTTCCTTTTTTAACTAATCTTTTTCTAAATTTTTAGCATCTTCATTTTCTGAATCTCTAAAAAATAGAATTAGATGAATATATCCTAAACTCAACTATCTACAATTTCAAAAAGACTAACTAAATGAAGTATCATTTTAAATTCCTACACTAATTACTTTATTTTACAAACTTACAAACTTAGCTGAACAAGAATTCATTAAATAAAACAATATTACAACTAGTATCAAAAGATATATCTACTACTTCTATATCTAACTCAAAGCTTTTCTCACAGCTGCAGCTATTAACGAAAGAATTTCTACTCTAAACAATTATTAAGCAATTCAAAAAATTATCTCCAAACCTACAAATACATATTATCTTGTTAGAATTCTAACATACTTTTATTTATATCAACAACCAAAACTTTCTATTACACAAATTTCTGCTAAGTATAGGAACAAATTCTATCTTTAAGCAGAAAAAATTATCTTTAAGAAATATAATATATAATTTAATACTACTACTATTAATGATGATCTTCTATTCAATATGCTATCCTCATCTCTAACTAAAAACAAAAATACTAAACAAACCTATGCTAACAAACTCAATTCTAATATTAATTCAATATCATCTCATAACCTTTTTTAATAAACACTTCTGTAGACAATATTAATACAACTGCTACTTCTAGAATAATAATGTTCTCTACTTATTGTTGCTATTTCTAAAAGAGAATATAGTAAGAAGACAGATAAACAAGTTTATTTATGTAGAAGACTAATTTTATAATAGCTAGATCAATGTCTAGAACAGGCTTTAAACTCTTGCATTACTGTAAAAACTAAGTATATAGTGAGCGATTCTACAAAAGCTAACTACTTCCTTTCAGTCACCAATATCTTATTTTAAACTGAAGTAACTATCTGCTTTAATCTCTTTTTACTAAACTACAATTTGCCTCAAATAAACCAAAATATAATTCTAGGGTTCTTTCTAAAACATTTTCAAAACTTATTCTTCTCACATCTACTTAAAATTTTAATTAATAATCACAAAACAAAAACTCATATTTATATCAATACAAATAAACTACTCTTATCTAATTAATTTTACAACCTATCTATTTATACAAAAATTAAACTTCTACAATTTGATATTAATATTTTTTTTCAATCTAACTACAACTTTCTTTATAACAACTCTCTAACCTTAAACTCTTCTTCTCTAGACCAAGAAATACAAGCTCACTCACTAATAATTTACTCTCTTAATACAAATAGTTTACTAAAAGAATATAAACAACTAAGCTTTATTTTTTTTTTCCTTTAACAGTTATGCTAATACTTTATTAGACTTCTTAATACTATACATATTTTAAAGAATTTAACTAATTTTCTAAGTTTAGCATTACTTAGTTCCTATATAAAGTCTAAGTATGACTTGCTGCACTATCTATATCAGAAATAAACTACTTCATCTGACTACTACTCTTCAATAGAATACTGCTAATTTAATAATATGGAACCTTTGCAGTAGAAAGGGCGAATACTGCTCAAAAAATAAAAATCAAGGTTTTGCTAAATTTAAATTAATTTTGACATAGGTTACATTTTTCAATTATAAATAAAAATTGATTTGTATAATAAAAAATCTAAATATTTTAATTTTTTTTTCTTGACAGTTTTGTACATTATAAGATTATCTGATATAACTAACCAATCAAATCATGAAAATTTTGATAAACCCAGATCAGTCTGAACAAAACAAACTCAATTTTCTCAAAATTATATATATTGCAGTATTCACCCTTTCTACTGCAAAAGCTCTATATTTTCTCATAGTGAAGCAAAAAACAAAAAAAATTTTTAAGAACATAAAAAAAAGAGATATAAGGGTAAATAATAAAAGATACAAATCAAGAAATAAAAGAAGAAAGTGGTAAAGAGAAAAAAAGAAACATAAAATTTGTATTTTACAAATATTAGATGATCATATTTTAAGCCTGTGATAGGCCTTAAAAATTATAGACTATACTAAATAAGAATTACAATACTATTTTCTTATTTAATAGAATATTTATCAAAAAACTATGTAGAAAAGAAAAAAACTTTGACTTGATCGTAGAAAGTCAGAATAGATCACTTGTTAATCTAGAATCAGTATTTTGGAGTTCTAGTATCTTTAAGACAAATGTATAGTTATGTTTGTATTACTATTTTGTTTTGATCTAAGTTATCAACAAACCTGTTTAGAAAATAAATACTGCTAACTGTTTTGGAGATTTTATATATTGATCTTTAGGAGAGGGTAAACTGAAATACTCACTTTTTACAAAATCCTTAAAAAAAGTAAAGGCAAGAGATAAACCAACTTTACAGCTTTTGTGAGTCTTTGAACCTTTGCAAGTGTTCCTTGTAGGTTTTATAGTTGTATAGAACTAATATATCTAACTTTGTTGTTTATCCAAAAAAAAACTTTTGCTTTTGCAACTACTTCTTCTATAGTTCTAGAGTACTTTAAACTAGCTCACAAAGCTACAACTTCTTTTTTAGCTCTATTTCAATGTTCAATTATATGAGTATAGTATCTCAGAAAAGTTTTTTTGAGGGTTAATATATTAACTATATCATTTTTCTGTAGTTTAGCTTTTTGAAAAGTTGGTTCAAATGATCATCAGGAAGAGTGCTGCTTATATGTTTATGACAATTAAGCCCTATTGACTATATTACAAAAAATCAAATTAATATATTTAGAATCTCTGAAACTTATCTCAACTCCAAAAAAGCCAAATTCTCTACAATATCTAAAAACCTTACTGACTACCAAAAGCTATAGGCACTAAATGATTATAGACAAGGTAGTATAGACATTATAATCTACAAATACATAGCAAAATATATAGGAAAAATTCAAGTTTTCAAAACTTCTTAATAGAAATAGACTTATTCTTCAAAAATAGCTTTATCAAACTAATTCTAATCTACTTTTCTATACAAGAGAAAAAACTTCTTCGCAAAGAAATTCTAACATATCTTACTCTAATTTTTCAATTCTCTCAACACAAAATTATAATTATAGATGACCTAAATAGTATTCCAAACCCCAAAATTAACAGACTACTACACAAAAAATACAATATTCCAGAAAACTAACTCCTCAAAAATCTCAAACATTACAACTTCAAAGATATATTCTAACTCTTTCATCTATTATCTACAAAATTTATATATATTTACAACAATAGTACTAGCAAAATTGACCAAATTTGAACTAATATTTATATCACTCTCCTTGATTATACAGATATTCTACTAAACCTATTTTCTACTTCAGATTACTCAATTATCTTACTAGAAACAATAATAATAACTAACAAAATTTTATATACAGTACTTACATTGAAAAATACTAACAACATACAGATCAAAACCTTTATAAACTTCTTACACTCATCTCCAAAATAACAAATAATGATGATCTAAATAATATATAGAAACAAATTGAAAAAATAATTAATAAGGCAGCTCTTAAATATATCTCTTTCAAAAAGATCAAAACTAACCTAAACACTTACAAACAACTAAAACTCTCTTTATCTCCTCTCTATAATCAATTTAAAAATATTATCTTTATTAAAAAAACCTTCTTCTCTAATATAGACATTACATTATTTTATAATCTCTATACAAAAAAATATTCAAATAATACTCTTCTTCTATACTCATACCAACTCTTCTTAAATGCAAATCCAAATACCTATACTATTCTAATACTTCTTAATAGTGAAATCAAAAACTTAAAAAGTATGATACAAAAAGAAAAGAAAGATCAAACTCTTTTAGAAATTCAAAATAAACTACAAGAAAGAAATAATAACTTCACTCAAAATCTAAAACTATTCTTTCGAAATATTCTAAAAAAACTGAACAATAGTATAAACTTAGACTAACTCCTTTCTACTAATATTCTAACTACTTAACCTGCAGAAATCAAAGCAGCTCTTAGTGACTATTTTCAAAAATACTTTAAAAACTTCTATATACTTTAATAGACTCTAACTCTTCCTTTTATGATCTCTATAAATCTTATTTAGAAAATGAACACTACTTTCAAACCCTACTTACAGAAATCATATCAAATGAATGAACAGAAATACTAAAAGAACTTATAAACAACAAAGCAGCAAGTCTATCAGAATCTAACTATGAACATATTAAAATGCTTAATTCTAAAAGCCAAATCATTATTTGCTTATTTCTCTCTAAATATCTTTTTCTACAAAGTACTCTAACAGAATAGAAAACAGCAAACCTCTTTCTAATCCTAAAAAAATCTTCTTAGAACTTTACTTTGAACTAAGTACTACTAATCTCCTTAATTGAGCCTATTAAAAAATACTTAACAAAAATCTTTACCAAATACCTTGAACAAACTATTAACTAATACCAACTTCTAAGCAATCTAAACTTTGTAGTCACAAAAAGCTGCTCAACACATACTCCTATTCAAATTCTCACAAATACTATTGAATACTACAAATCAAATAACAAAAAAGTATGGATATTATTCTAAGATATGTTCAAAGCTTTCAATAAAATCAATATAAAACATCTCATAGTCACTTGCAAAAGAATTAAAATTTCTCAAAATATACTTAACTTTATTCAATTTCTATATAAAAATAGAAAAGCTAAAGTAATCATAGCATATGGCCCTACAAATCCTATTACTTTATATTTAGAAATAGAACAAGACAAAACTTTCTCTTCTTTACTATGAAAAATCTACTATAATCCTATTCTTAATTATATTAATACAAAACATAATTCCAAATTTCTCAAAATCTCTATTAAATCTCTACTTGAATATATCTTCTCTACTCAATCAACAACTATTACAATCTCTCTACTTGCATTTATAGATAATAGATTTGGTACTATGAATAAAAAAAAATTTCCAAGAAATACTAAATGATGTTTCTGAACTCTACTAACTAAACAATATCCAAATAAACCTTCTCAAATCAGATCTTATCCATATACTCAAATCTAAAACTTTACAACAAAATACATTATCTAATTACTCTCTAATTTTCAAAAACTAACTAATCTTACCTTATAAACAAAATGATATTATAAGATATCTAGATATCTTTCTTAATAAGAATAGCTCATCCAAACTCATAATCAATATTATTACTAACAAAATAAACCAATTTACCCATCTTATCTGATTCAAAAAACTTCTCCTAATACATATCTCAAGATTATTCAATACTATCCTTTCACCAGTAATTGAATACTTTCTTCAAATCTGCTCTCTCTTATAGAAAAAAATAAACCAACTCTCAAGTATACTTACTAAAAATATTAAGTATATGTTATATCTATTTATTAATACAAACAATAATATCTTTATAAACCCTTATCTACTCAATATACTAATACTTAACAAACTACTTCTACTAACTAACAGTAGTAATATTAACAAATGCTTCAACTCTAACTCACTTTTAACTCAAGTCTCAATATCTCATATTAAAGAATAGCTAACCAAAATCTGACAACCTATTCTAACAAAAAAAGTTATTCTTTCAAATCAAAGAAAACTTTAAACTTTACAGTTATAAACTAACTCATTCTCTTATACAAAAATAATATCTCAATTAACAACCTTCTATTTGAAAACCTACTAAACTACATATTATCTAATCTACTAAACTCTATCTACAACTTTCTCTACAATTCTAATATCTCAACAACTTTAAGTCTCAAAAACAGCTAAATTCTCTTTCTTGAACAATTACTTATAGCAAATAACTAATATTCTACTATAGAATAATATCTACTTTAGAACTAATAAACCTTCATATGAACTAACTTCTAAATAGTATAACCAAATAGCAAACTAAGTTACAACACTACCAATATCACAAATATGGCTACAGTTAAACCTCAAGCCTACAAACCTCTTCTTAAATATACTAGGCCTAATTATACTAAAAAATCCTAACAAAAACTATTAGTTACTTTTTATTTCTCTGCTTAATTTTAAAATTAGCAAAATTACTAACTATTCATCTAACCAAATACTATTTTAGACTTATCAAATCTCTCAATTAAACTCAAATTCAATAGTTATTTTACTTACAAATACAAAATTCCAAATCAATTATAAACAATCAATTTATATCAAATGCAAAACTCAAAAAGAACAATATCAATTCAAACTTAGTATAAGTTAATAAGAACTATAAGCACTTTTCAAAGTCTACCTCTCATTATTCAAATCTTCACTATAGCTAACTTCAGAAATAATAATTTTTTTACTAGAAATATCCCTTATTCAAAATTCAATTACTGATCTAACTTATTAATTACAACTTATCAACCTCTACAAACAAATTCTTCTTCTAGATTCTAACAACTTTCACTTTATACAGATATATTAATCAAAAATTCATAAACTCTAAATATCAAAACATACATTATCTGAATACTCTAAAACAATACTCAAATCAAATTTAATGTATCTATCTCTTTTACTTCGAACTCAACAAGAGCAGAACTCTCAGTATTTATTTACCTATTCCTAATACTTCCAAATAACTACAAAATTTATATTCATCTAAACAATCTCTCTATAATCCAAATACTCAACTACAACCTACTTTATAATTACTCTACTCAAACCAAAACTAATAACTGAGACACTATTCATATACTTAACTATCTAATCAAAAAGAGAAATATTTAATATATTACTTATAAAACTAAATCATATTCTAAAAACTCTTTTTATAATATAGCTAACTCTCTAGCTAAACATGGTACTAACAAATCAGAAATTTAACTCAATATTGAATACTTCTATCTTCTCATCTTTTTCTTATGAAAAAATATACCTTTATTATTCAAAATTCACAAATTCTGTACAAATATCCCTGTAATCTATCTTTTAACAAAATCACTCAACTCAAAACTTTTCAAAACCTCTATCCTTTAATATTCTCTAATTTACTAATATAATAAACTTCTAAAACAATAATTTAAAACTATATTTATTTATAAACAAAATATTACTAAATAATCTACTAACAATAGCAAATCTAAATATCTGATATTCAAATCTATACCTTATCTCAAATTGCTCCTTTTGCAACTAATATAAAAATACTGAATATTTACTCTTATACATATTTCACTCAATTAATTTTCATACTATATTACTAACTCAAATAACTAATAATCTAAATAATTTTAATTTAACTAATACTTCATTTCAAATAATCTTATAGTCTATCCTCCAAACTTCTAACTCACAAAACTTAACAAAAAATCTTCTACTTCTTATCTAAAAAATCATTTTAATAAATTGCTTTGAACAAATCAACTCTCTATTAAAAAAATCAACAAATAACTTTTTTATTCAACTCTCCAACTCTCTTTTCATCTAGTCCTAGGACAAAATTTGAAACACTAAAAATCTAACATATTATTAATAAGAATCTGCTTATAGAATCTCTAAAAAAAACAAAACAAACTCAAAAACTATTTATCTTTTACAAACATCAAATATACTAAATACTCCTATTACCTATAATCTTAATATAGATAACTTTATTTAAAAATTTCTACTTCAAAATTTCTCTATATATAACTGTATTTTCTAATCACTTTTTATACTATACCTAGAGATCTTCTTCAATCTCTTCTATAGTTAATAGTAACTTAGGTTTAAATTAGCTATGAATAGAAAATGAAGATATAATATCATATTGGATAACTAACTTAGCTTTAGTAATAGTAATGAATTATAGGAATTTATATTAGCTTTACATATATATTACTTTAATATATAAATATACTAATTTCTCTTCTATTTGATATTATTATTTAATAAAAAAATAAATAAAATAAAATAAAATAAAATAATTACAGTATTATAGTATAGGTAATTAATTATATGTTTATAATATCATAATAATTAAATATATTAATTATATCAATATATTTTTGATATTGTAATGATTAAATAAGCATGTATATAAGCTAGATATTTGTAATATTATCTGTATTATATAAATTATATAAGCATATATTATGATTAAAAACTATGATTTTGTGTAAGCATGTATTATTAGAGTATCTATTATCAGTATATTTACAAATATAGTGCAGGTCATATAGTAATAATCACTAATCAAAATTTTTTATAATAAAATTTTAAGATCTACATACTATATTAAAAGATTATAAAAAATAAACTTTACTTTACTTTTAATTTCTTTCGTAATATTTAATATTTTTTAATTCTATAAAAATAATTTGTTTATTATAAGTTTTTTTTTTAAAGTAACAATATTAGAATTTTATTTTATAAATTAAAATAATTTTTTTTAATAGATAGCTCAAAATATCATATAACAGATTTTTATATTATATAGATAATAATAAATTTATCTCTAATACTAATAGAAAGATTATATCTAGGCTTTTTCAGATATTTGATCTCTATATACAGCTACTTGATCTTCTTTTAACACTTTTTCTTCTAACACCTCTTCTTTTAATACCTATTCTTCTAACACCTTTTCTTCTAATACCTCTTTTTCTACTTTATCTTTCACTTTATCACTAAAAATTTTATACTGATCTATAAGTTTTATCTTAGATATTTTATTTTTAAAAATCTCTTCATTTTTATAAAATTTGTATTAGTCATTTACTATTGTATTTACCTAGTTAGCTACTTTTTCTTTATAATAAAATTTATTTTTGAATATAATTCTTCTAATTATTATACTTTTAGTAAGACCTAATACAGATTCAAAAAATACAAGATGCTTATAGTAGAAAGTATAGTTTGAATAGAAAACTATTTAGTCTCTTCAAATATTTTAGTATAATATTTATATTCAGTATTAAAATATATTTAATATTTTTTAGATCTTTCATATTCAAATAAATAATTAAATAAAATTTTAGTTAATCTGTTTTGATTCTGATCTATAATACTATATAAGCTATATAATTTTATTTCAAATTCATATATATTATAAATCAGATTAAAAACAGATTTAACATTGACTAAATACTATTTAGTATATTTATCTCTATATTTTTTATTTATTTCTTGTTAGAGAGGAGTTATCTCTATGAATACTAAAAATTGAGTTTTAGTTTCATTAACTTTAACAAGAAAAAAAATATAAATTTTGTTACTAAAAATATAACTTTCTGTATTTGATCTATATAAATAACTAGATATTTTTTTTATAGATAGAAATTAGATATTTTTGAAAGAAAACTATTCAGTTGAAGGTATCTAAGTAGTATTTTAATATGATAAAAAAATACTAATTCAAAGTAGATACTATTATATAGTGATAATACCATATATATCATTAATTATTAGTGCAAATTATTGTATTTTATACTATAATTTACTAATACAACTATTCTAAATAATGAGTACTTTGACTTTATACAAGAAAAATTGTTAGTATATTAACAATAATAATTTATTTATTTTTTCCAGATTAGTACTTAAGAGTTAACTCTTCTCTAAAATAACTATTGTACTTTATTATTTTTAATTTCTTGTTATTATTAAGTAGAGAGTTTAAGGGTAAAGGGTATGTAGATTATTTTTATATAGTTTTATATAGTTTTTTGAAAATTACATATAAAATTGATATATGCTACTAATAAAACTTTTTTAAATTATAACTAATTTTTAATAAAATTTTTATAAAATATAAATCAATTAATTTATCTATTATAGTAAAATTTTGAACTATTATTATATTTTAAAAAAATATACTTGTATTTATTACAAAGTTTTTCTAAGTCAACTCAAAATTTTCTGAGGTAACACAATCCTCTAATTTTAATTGGTTAATTTATATAAATCTATATGTTAGTTTAATTAATAAATATTAATAAATTTTTATATCTGATCTTTAAAAATTCATATCTTAATGAGTTTCTAACTAATTTTAATAATTTTACTATCAGACACTTTATTCTTACAACTCATTAATGAACTTCTAAACTAATACTTAACTTAACAACAAATTTTTAAACAATAAAAAGATGGTCATATCTTTCTAATATCTAAAAAACTATCATTTGATAGAAATTTATCAAATACATGACCAATTAGTCTAATTGAACATATAAAAAAACTTTATACCAAACTACTAACCAATTGACTTAATAATACTCTAACAAAATACAATATACTATCACTTTTTAATTATATTACACTACCTAGTAATAGTACTAATATACCAATTAATATTTTAAACAATATTATAGAGGATACAACATACAAAGAAATAGAACTTTAGCTCTTATCTCAGAATATGAGCAAGGCATATGATTCAGTTAACTTTGATCTCTTCAAACTAGCTCTCCAGAAAATTCAATTTCTAGAACTTTTAATTAACATTCTAACTAATCTCCTTCTTGATCGAACAAACAAAGTTATTACTAACTTTGGGCTTACAAACTCATACTAGGTCCAAAATAGTATTGACCAAGGAGAAACAATAATACCACTCTTCTGGTAAATTTACTATGACCTTCTCATAACAAAAGTTGCTAAAGAAATAAAAAGCTACCAAATGTCTACAAAATAGTCAGAAAATATATGACAAACTAAGCCAAATAAAATTTATACTAGTATATTAGTTTTAGCATATATGAATAACACATTTTGAGTTGCAGTGTCCAAACTACAACTCACTGAAATAATTGATATTGCTACATCCTTTTATCAAATAGTAAATATCTAGGTTAACCTTAACAAATCTATTCTAGTCTCAAATACTATAAATCTTCATAGTATTCAATTTATCAATTTCTCTATTATACTAATTTCAATGAAAATACTATTCAAATTTCTTGGCTATTAGTTTACATTAAATAACAATCAAAAAGCTCAAATTAATCTAATATCAAAAGAAGCCTCCTCTCTTGCTAATATTCTAAATACAAAAAATATTACAGACAAACAAGCTAGCTATATCATCAATAAAGTTATCATTCTTACCTTAGAATACCAAATACAAAATATTGATATTCCTTTAACAATATACTAAAAAATCCTATCAAAATACCTTATAGTTGCAAAACATAAAGCAAGTCACTTCAAAACACTCTCAAATAGTACTATACTTAATTATAATATATATAGTATCAAAAATATCTAGGACATTCAACTACAACATCATATAACTAACTTCCTAGCATATCTTAATAATTTTGATTTACTAGGATTATCTACTCAAATACGAGTTCAACAACTTCAAAACAACTTATAGTCTACTATAAGCTTCTTTCAATATTCAAATCTACTAATCAATAGACATAACAAATATATAACTATATACAAAATTATCAAACTTCTAAATCTCAGTGGTAAAATTTATTAACATAATGCATATCTATTAGAACAAATACTCAACAAATATCTACTCTACTCAACATTTAAATAACAACTTTGTAAGAAGAATATTATCTATTTAGATCAACTCACAATCTCTGAAAACAATATTCTTTTCAAATAGCAATATATATTTCCAAAAGTTTATCACTTGTCTAAAGGAAAACAGCTCTTATGGTTTTCTTTTTTAGAAGAAACAATCATTACAAACTTACATACTAGAGAAATCATGGAATCAATATCTCTAAACTCTCCTAATCCCTTTCCATTAAGTACAAGTCACTTTAAAACTAAAAAACTATGAATTTTATCAATTGCAAATAATCAAATTATTTTAAAAAAAGCTTATAAATTTTTCTCAAACAACAATTCTATATCAATAACTCATTAGACTACTGACTATAATTCAAGTCATATAGCCTACTACTCAAACCTACAAATTAACTGTATACCTTGCTTAGATTGTAACCAAAACTCTAATCATATTAAGGACTTTTGCACTATTGAGGTATCAGCTATGTATAGTACTAAAGTCTGGGTCAGATCATCAGCAAGTAGCTCTTCTATCAGATTAAAGCTTAATACTAATATTGTTAACTTAATCTATAATCTAGCAATTAGATATCTATTAACTATTCTACTTTCTTCAAGCATCAATTTAGAAACTAATTATACAAATAAAATATTTAAATTTAATAAAATCTCTAAACTCTTATATAATATAGTATTACAAAATTTAAACTAACAAGAGTTTATATTTTATACTAATAGTTCAGTACAAAACATATGTACAGACCAATACTCTATAGAAATTGGCTGAGTTCAGATTACTAATAACCAAATAGTCCAAACTTTTGCAGCACAAATTAAAACATAGCCCTTATTATACATAGCAGAACTTATCACAATACTTTTAGCTATAAGTATAGTACCAAAAAACTGCAATATACAAATTTTTACTAACTCATAATCAGTAATATCTAAGTTTAACAAAGCTCAACAACAAATACAAAACTATAATACTAAAACAAAATATAATTACTGGTAAATTTGAGAAACATTATTTAATTTTATTAAATCACAAAATATTAATATTACTTTTCATAAGGTCCAAGTCTATAGTAATAATGAATTTAATAATATAGCAGACTATTTAGCCTTATACTATTTACTTTTAGGATTCCTTAAATTCAACTATACAAATTACTTCAACAATTCTTACACACTTCAATAGAAAAATTTTCCTATTAAACAACTAATATATAAATTCATCAAAAATATCTGCAATGCTTTTACAATTGCTATGTAGTCTTCACAATTCAGAGCCTAACTTTGGAAACAATTTTCAAAACAAGTTAACTGGAATATAACTTGAACTGTAATTAATAATAATTTTTCATATTTATCTAACAATACTAATTACAAACTGTATAGAATCAAAACTTTCTGAGTTAAAAATCTCTTAAACAATCTCTCTACTATATCCTAACTACATACTTATTACCCAAATATTATCAAAACAAAACAATGTGTCTCTTGTAATCAAACTGATAATAATATACATTGGCTATTTTGTTCAAACCTACAATTAATCTTTGATATAATTAAATCAAACATACTATCTACTTTTATACTAGATAATCTTGATATTTCATTATCACAACTTATATATCTTCAAAACTTTTTTATTAATCATCACTCCTTATAATTACTACAGCCTTTTTCTAACAATATTTTACTTTATTAATCAATTACAGGCCTCATGCCAAATGACTTAATTCAACTGCTATATTCCTATACAGAATCTTACAAATCAGCTCAACAACTTATAACTTCACTATTTATTAAAATATCTGAATCAGTACATGAGCAATTATAGAAACCCTACTGTGCTAAACTCTCTGAATGGAAACAAACAAATAATATTAAACTCTACAAACAAAATTCTCGAACTAATACTACACAATCAAGTCTACCTTTAACTCACTATAGCTCTAGCTCAAATCAAGTTAGTTGTATATATGGATACTCTGAAAAACAACACAAAAATTCTCTCTTTCCTCCAGAAAGACTAGCACACTATAAACTTTATATCTGGTCTATCGAATGGATCAAATATAGTGTTCTAACAAATAATATAATTGACATTCAAATCTAGGTGAGTCATGACCACTTTAGTAGGTTTAGGTCACAGATAAATTAGTCTAAGTTTCAAATCTTGCTATATAGTTTAAAATTATACCTTGTATTTGCATAGTATATAGAAATTTTTTTTGTAAAATTTTTTAATTAAACTATTAATAAAAATAGAAACATGGCCTTACCTTGGCTTTGCTTAAAAAAAAAAAAAAAAAATATTAAATATTTTTAATTTTAAAATTTTAATTTCAAAATTTTAAAATTTAAATTTTAAATTTTTAAATTTTTAAATTTTAAATTTTAAATTAAAATTAAAATTTTTAAATTTCAAATTAAAATTTTTAAATTTCAAATTAAAATTAAAATTTTATTTAAGCATCCTATAGATACCTCTGCAATAGTATCTGAAGTTGATGATATGAAGCTTCACCAAATAATTATCATATATATTATTAACTGCAAATATCTATTTTTAATAGTAGAAGACTCTGAATTAATTGAGATCTTATAATATATAAACCCTACTATATAATTAGTTAAGGCTGATGTAATAAAGAATAGAATTATAGTACTCTATGACTTAGGAAAATAAAAATTAAAGGTAACTTTTATAGAATTTTATAAAAATGTTATTTAATATATTTTAAAATATATATAATAAGTTTTATAGATATTCTAAATTACTATATAAATAAAAAAAAGCTATATGATGTTATGTAATTATAAGTTTGTATATGATTATTATAAATTTATAAATATTGAAGTTTCTAGAAATTTTTTTCTTTTTACTAATTAACATAATATAGATACACTTTTTCAAAATTATTTTTAAAATATCTTTTACATCTGATCTCTGGATATCTCCTAATAATAAGGTATTTATTTCTGTTACTACTCATTATATTAATGAGAATTAGACTTTTAAAAAAATAATTATTGATTTTGGTTTGATAAGTAGAAGACATAATAACTTAAACATTGCTAATAGGTTTTATCAGGTACTAGAAGATTATAATATTAAATTAAAGGTACTTATTTTATACTTAATAAGAGTATTACAGAAAGAAATCTAGAAGTAGATATTTAAGTTATCTTTTCGTATTAAAAACTTATTAAATCAACTTCCAACACTATCATATTTACATCAGCTTTATCCTAATATATTTA
>CAJVPM010000323.1:0-18980 GCA_910592325.1 Scutellospora calospora | reverse complement strand
CTTCCGAGCCGGTTTTGTTTGATGTGAAAGAACATCTGGATGAAAAATCTAATGTATGTCCAAGATATGAGCCATCCATATATAACAAGTAAAAATTGTGATTGCGCCTCAAAGACAAGGAAATAAATCAAACTAAATATGATAAATATGCCAGGAAAATGCTTTTTTTTTTTTATAATTGAAAGATAATTAATATTGATATACAATTATTTAATTTCAGTAGAGATGTATCAATTAAGTTTAATATTTACCTTGACGCGAACTGATAATGGAATTCGGACCAAATGCTCGGGTACAAGTTGTTTTAGAGCAACTAGAAATCCGCATATAACACCAATCATCCCATTCGCCTGCACTTCATACCTATAATGCAAATCAAGAATGAATTTGTATTCCCACGCCAAAAAAAGAAACCCGCCTAGCATATGATGTAGTACTTACAAATAATATTGGTCGCCGGTAATAGTATATTCCAATAAGTATGTTAAAAAGGTTGCTAAAGTAACGCCAATAAGAATTATTCCAACAAATTTCAAAAAATCCTTCGATCCCCATGCTCTTTCTAAATATTTTCCACATGCAGCCATAGTAATAACACTTCCTATTAACTAAATTTAGTGTAATTTTGAGTTTGATCTATTTATATTTGCAAGGCAAAAGAAAAAGTTTTAATGACTCACCGACATAGGATCAGTCTCTAAGAAACCAGCAGTAAAAAAGGTCCAAAATTTTTGTATTGCGTGACCTGGAACCATAGCAAAATCTGGTAAAACATCTATTGCGAAAGGATTTTCGATCCATCTATGAAATCTTTTTAAAACCCCAAGTGCTGAGATAAAAACTATAAGAAAAGTTAAAGTTTTCACAGTCGGTGGTACATTGGTAAAATATGTCTTTATATAAAAGGAAAAATATATACATATTAAAAGATAATTCTATAATAGTAACAAGTTAAAATCAAATAGTTACCTACCCTCCAAGTTGGCATATTTAAAGCAAGAACTTGCAAGATTCGTGTTTACAATTCAATATCAAAGAATATTATTAAATAAATAACACGTTTCGTATTACAATTAGGAACTCCAGTTTCGTACGATGCGATGCATATTGGTGCATCGTCAATGCTGTGCATAATTGTTCAAATATAGTGGGACAACCAAAACTCCGGGATAAAATCAAGCTCTACCCTCGAAATCAAATAACTGATAACGATGACAATAATAATAACTAAATCTTTATTTATTTCGATAAAACTTATATAAGTTCAACATTTATTAAAGCGATGATTTTTTAATTCAATGTTATTTATTGCTTCAAACCTTCATATTTTCAAATTCGATACAATATCTTTGAAAACGAGGTTTAAATGATCCAAACTTAGGTTTAAACCCGACGTGCTCGTGTTTAATGTTTGTCTAATTTCAAACCAATCATTGCAGATTTTCGGTGCCCCATAGCTTATTTTCACTTGACCAATCAGAATTTTTTCAGATCAACCCAATAAACATGGAGTTTTAGGCTTAATTTCGAAGTTATGAAAGTTATGGAAGATTTTAATGAACAAACAACTATAGTTCCAGATAGCTCAACACTTTCAAACGCAGATCCACAAGATGTTCTTGACGCTTTAGAGTTAAATAGGCAACTACAACAAGAATTAGATAGGGTAAAAATGGGAATTGACGCGGCATTACAACGTAATATAATTTTACAAGTAAGCTCTTCGAATAGTGTTAATCAAATTATTGTATTATGTTTTAGTCATTTTCTTGATTTATTAAGGAACGCCTCACCCGAATGAGGCAGGAAAAGGCCGAAGTTGAAGGTTACTCTAAGTCCGAACAAGATACACTAGGTGTTGTAAGAACATTTTGTCCCCCATTTTTTATCGACGCGGAAGGAAACGTACGCAAATTCGCAAATTATTTAAATTATTTAGCTACATCTGTTACAACAAACTTATTTGTTCTATTAGTAAAATTAATAAAAAGTTCGTTATATCAAAATTTTCTATATTTTATATAACGAACCTATAATAAAGTTTGTTGTGTCCAGAGCCGACTATACTTTAACTGTTCATTAATTGACTGGCGCGTTTCTTACATTCATTGAACTTAGGCTCCCCCTGAGAATGAGGATACAAGTGTTCGCCCATTAATTTTTAAGAGCACAAGATGTGTGTATAATACTTCATATTTTGATATTTTTTTATTTTTTATTAATATATTTATATTAATTTGTTTGAATAGGGACTATAAGTGAAAAAGATGCACTGAGAAAGGGTGTTCAAGATCACAACATGAAACGAGAGGCGTTACGAGCTATGAGGGAGTAGGTGACGATATTACTATGTTGATAACATTCTATTCATCTACTGCTTTCTTTTATTAATTATATACATATATTGCTATTTTAGAGGCAGACCAATTCATTCTGTAGAAAAAATGCCAAAAATTATGTTTCTTTATAATGTAGAAGAAATAAATTGGACGCAAATTGCAAAGCAATATGTATGTTATTTCTTAAAACTTTATTGAAAAATCTCCTATTGATATATTGAAGTTTCTCATATATAATATAACAGGTACCGACAAAAACAAAAGAAGAATGTATTATTCAATGGACAAATCATGATCACCCATGTATTAATAATGATGAATGGACGACTTTAGAGACTAAAAAATTACTTGAAATCGCTGAACAAAATAATGGTAGAAATTGGCAGAAGATTGCATTAGAACTAGGTGTTAGTATATTTATTATTATTTCCGCGATTAAATTTCAAATTATTTTTCCTTTTTAGGTATTCGATCCTTTTATTCTTTGATTCTTGTATTGGTGAGTTTACAATTTATTTTCTCATCTCTTTTTCTTTTTGTCTCAATAGACAAATAGAACTGCTGCCGAATGTTTTAAGCAATACAACAAGCAATCCTCTGATCCTCGGTACTTGCATTTTTTCTTTGTCCTATATATTTTTTGATTCAGATTATTCATATCATTTTACTTGCTATAGTAAGTGGACAAAAGAGGAAGATGATATACTTATACGTGCTGTAGATCTTTATGGTGAAAAGAATTGGCAACAAGGTAATAAATAAACTTGTTCAATTCTTACCTAGCGATTTATTGACTCTAAAAATATTCTTCATTGTTAGTCGCTCATTGTCTTGACAATAGAACAGGCCAGCAATGTCTACATCGATGGACTAAAACCTTAAATCCTGCGATCCGACGTGGTCGCTGGAAAAAGGAAGAGGATGAAGTGCGTTTTTAATAATGGCTTTTAATGAGTTTTTCTATCTTATGTGTAAAAATTAACCATATATAAAATATATTTTAGGCTCTTCGAAATGCGGTCTCTATTTATGGTGCTGGTAATTGGGTCAAGGTACAACAATATGTACTAGGTAGAACAGATGTACAATGCCGTGAGCGTTGGATGAACGTTCTTAATCCAAGTATTAAAAAAGATTCATGGACTAGTGAGGTTTATATTATTGGCCGTATTAATCAATAAATTTGATAAATAATTAATAATTATAATCTAATCCTTTCTTTTACACTCTACTAGGAGGATGCAAAATTATTAGAGTTAGCGAGAAGCATAGGAGTAGGAAAATGGGCAAAGATTTCTGCATTCATGGACGGGCGTACAGATAATCAGGTTAATATTTTAATATATGTTAAAATACAAAGTGATATTGCGTTCTAAAATTGGTAAAAAAATTTTTTTAAGTGTTGGCGTCGTTACAAGGTATTAAAGAAATTGGAGATGCAAAAGTAAAGATTGGACCCGCCAGAAAATTTGATCTGATTACTCATTCGCGTTGTTAACCGGGTTATGATTTCCTGGTTACCCGATTTATTACTTAATTCGGCGCGCTTGCGAAATGCTTGACGCATAATAATTAGTACAATATAGTAAAAAAAAAAAATAAATAAAATAAATAAAATCTAAATGTATAAATGACAATTATGATAAGGTTAACATCATCATATGTAACCAATTTGAATGTCAACATCTCTAAAATTAAAATATCTTAGCCAATCAAATCTTTATGTTTTTTTATTTTCTTTAAGGGTAGGGTGAATATTAATCAATTTTCATATGAATTGCATAATATTTTTTTTTTGTAATTTAAATTACAAAAAAATTTACTAATTAAATCTTTTTTAGTATTCTAAATAAAATTATAAACTAGGTTTTTGTGATTCTAACAGTAGTAAAATTATTAAAATTGAGTTAAAATTTGTCAGGATATAGGAATTTAAATATTTGTTTTGATTTTTTATTATGAAATTTATTATATAAAATTACTAAAATTAACCAATCAGAATAGGTTATTTTTTGTAATTTAGGAAAATTTGAAATCACTTAAGAAATTTTATGGTATATACAAGTATAAATATTTATAATTTATAGAATTTAAAATTTTATAAAAAGATATATATTATTTTAAAGTATATATTGTTACAAGTAGTATAGCCTTCTTAATACACCACAAGTACAAATCTTCTTGTTTTTAAACAACTCTTTTTGATAATTCTTTTTTCCAAAAAATTTAAAATAGCAAAAAACAAAAAATTTATTAGAGAAGATGAAGAAATTTTTTTTATAATACAATAGTTTTTACAAAGATTAACTACTTATTTTTAGGAATTCTTTTGTATATTTAATATATAAGCTAAAAACAATATTATATAAGATCATTATTTTTCAATAAAATTATATAACTTTTTTTATCGATCACTTTGACTAATTTTGAAGCAGAAAAAAAAATCAAGTTAACTCAAAGTTCTCACTAAAAACAAGCATAAGATCCCTTAAGTAAAAAGAAAGAAAAGAAAGAAATACATATATTGAAGCAAAAAGAACCAAAAAAATTAAAGAAAATCAAGTATTATAGAAGAAGTTTAGGCTTTGAACAAAATACGAAAACTTTAGAAAATTCTTTTAGAGAATCAAACAAACCCTAAAACACAAATCATCTTATATAGTACAAACATGTACAAAAAAAGTAAACAAAACATACTATAAGTAAATTATATGTTATATGTTTGAAACAAAGACAGTATATACAAGACTAAAATCAGATGAATCACGGATAATCAGAAAAAATCACTAGGAATTTCAAGAAAAAGACAAAGTTACTTTAAGATACAATATTCAAAGTCTTAAATAAGAGAAAAGTACTTTAGACCAAACAAGCAATTCATATAGACTCATCAGAGAGCAAACTAGAATAATAAAATATAGAAAAAAGAAAAGACTAAGAGACTAATTAAAGAAGTAATTAAAAAATATGGTAAGGAAATAGCAATAGAAAGAAGTAATACAGTACTAGGCTTAGAAGAGTATTTAGACAAAATAGTAACTGAGTTAATAGGTATAGAATTAGAAATTGTCAAAATAGCTAAACAATAGCATATAGTAATCAAAAGAGCTGCAATAACAGATAGATTCAATAAAGTAAGAATACTAATAGAATTAGAAGAAATGAAAAAAATAAATTATACAAAAGAAGCAAAAGTAAAACAGAAGAAATTGAAATGAAAGTAGAAAAAGAAGAACAAGCAACTCTATATATATTAATATTCTTTCAAAGCTATACAGTACCAAATAGCTTAAATAGCAAACTTATATCAACTACTAAAGCTAATAGCAATATATCTGAGAATATAGAAATATGAAAACAAGCAAAATTGTAGGAAGTGCTGTAGTTGATCAAAAAGATTCTAAAGCTAAGAAACAAGCAGATAATAAAGTAGATTTAGAAGTATACAAAGAAGTTTTTCAAGATCAAAGTATATGAGCTTTAAAAAAATAAAGCTATGCAAACAAAGGAAATATTAAGACAAAAGTAGTTACTATAAATAGGCTTAGTAATAATTTAGAACAAAGAAAAAAATCTCTAAGATAGTCACTCAGAGAGAATATACATTTAAAAAAGATCTCTAAGAAATTTGAAAAAGAGAACCTATAGTGCATAATCACTTTCGATTGTGAAAAAGGTTATGAAGAAGCAAGAGTAAAACTAGAAAACTCTAAAAAGACTTCAAAAAATTGAAACTTATATAAGAAGTAACCTAGCAAATATTTACAAACAAAAATTACAAGAAAAATCACCAAACAGTACAAAAAAAGAAAAAAGCAAAGCTAAGAGGAAAAGTAGAGTAAAGAGTAAGCTCAAAGAAATTTTTAAACAAAGAAAAGATAAAATACCTTAATACTTTGTCTCAAAATATATAGCTGCAATAGAAAACAATCTAATATTTAATTGACAAGACAAGAAAAGAATATTAAAAACAAATAAAGACTATATAACAATATAGGATCTACTAACTTGTGCAAGAAGATCTCAGATTTTTGAAACAATACAACATCTAAGAAGAGTAGCTCACATAGAAATGATTAAAAAACTCTGTGATAAGACAAGAGTAGAAACAAGCTTTCTTTCTAATATAACAAATACAAAAAATTTAGCAAAGATATAGTACTTGCTTTTTATGAGAGATTAACTAGTTAGAGTTACAATAGAAAAATGTAATTTTGAAGAGTTGAAAGCATATAATACATTTAGCAAAAAATTGTTCAACTTGCCAAAAGACACAAATGAAGTTCTTTTATAGAGACAAATAAAACATACAGATATTAAAGTATTATATATCTTTAGAAACTCTAATAGTAATAGCAGAAGAAGCATAACTATATACTTTAAAAATGAAAAGGATTGCATAAATAGTACAAAGTTTGTAGTTATCTATTCTAATACTAGGCTCAGCTAAGTAAAAGAGAAAGACAAGACAATAGAGAGTAGAGAAATAGATACTGAGAAAAGAAAAACATGTTATAGTAAGATATATAAAGAAAAATATAATTGAAATATGCAGAGTTTAAGTTTTTTAGATATTGAATTAAGCAAAGATGAAGTATCAGATACTGAAAACTTAAACAAAGAATATCAGTAGAAAGGTGCATACTCTAAAAGAAAAAGCAAAGAAATTAGAAAAGAAAAAAGAAGAGCTCCTCTCAGTAAAATACCTAGTAGTACTATAATACCTCAAAAGCTATATAGAAGTTATGAGAACTCTATAGATTATATGCTGTAGCTCATAAGAAGCCTTGAAAAAAAAATTCAACATATGGAGTGAGATGCTTCTAATCACTCCTAACAAATATATTAGTTGAATTAATGATAATAGACAGTGGTGCTAACTGTTTTCAGTTAGAAAGAAGAGCAGAGAAAGGAAATAAAGCAAGAGAGAGTAGAAGTATTATAGTAGAAAACTATTGGATATTAAATATAGCTATATATAATATTAATAGGATCAAAAGCAACTCAGTTAAATTAGAAATACTTTTGGAATAGGCAAAATAAGAGAAAATAGATATAATTAGAATTAATAAAACTAATACAACAGAAAGGCAAAACAAGTTTAGTATGAGTAGATACAAAGATTATTTAGGGATTTGAACAAATACAAAAGAAAACAAGAAAAAAGGATCTGGAGTAGGATTAATTATAAATAAGAAATAGAAAAAGCATTTGAGCTAGGTAAAACAAAACAATACATACTATATAGAAGTTCTTTTCATCTTCAAAAAGCAAAAAGTACAGATAATAGTAGTATACATTTCTCATAATGATCAGAAGACTAGAAAGAATATATAGCAGCAAATCATAAAAAGAATCTATGATTGCTGAAGAAAAGCTATAAAAATTATAGTATTAGATAATCTAAATGATATAAGATGCAAAGATCTAGACTAAAACAGAGAAAATTCAAAATGAACTCAGAAACTCCCTCTTCTGAATTGACTAAGTAACTCAGATATAGTGGATGTATTCAGAAAATTATACTTATACAAAAAGAAGTTTACTAAATTAAATAATCAGATCAAATCTAGAATCGACTATATCTGGATCTCAAAAGATCTAGCACAAAGCCTAATAAGTTGTCAGATAACTAAATCAGATATAATCACAAATAGTGATTATACAATAGTAAAGGCAAATATAGCAACAAAAATTATGAAAAAATCTAGAACTGCAGCTTGTGATAAAAGGCTAAATGACAAAAAATAGATGTTTAATCTAAAAAAATCTACAGAAGAGAACTGGAAAGATTACAAAGCAAAGCTAGATAACATATTCGAGGAGAAGCTAGATAATAGAAAAGAAAATGGAAAAACAACCCAAACAGATTAAAAGCAATAAGCAAAGATGATCTGTTGGATATAATATTAGCTAGCATCATCAAGTATGTTAAAGCTATACTATCAGGCAAAAAAGTTGCACTTGAAAGAATCAAAGCAAAAAAAAAAGTAAATATGAGTGATAGTATAAAGAAAGACTTGAAGAAAATTGAAAAAATATGTTAACAATGTGTAGTAGGAATTAGTTAACAAATCAGTGAAACAAATAGAACTAACATCAATTTATAGATAAAATATTTAAATAAAGAATATAAAACTAAAATAGAAGAACTCTCAGAAAAGGTATAGTCTAAAAGAAGACTTGAAGATCTTAAGACTTAGTAGAAGATCATGTATATAAAAATGTAACAAGCAAGAAAAAAAGAAGAACTAGAAGAGATAAACTAAGTAGTAGAACAATACTGCAAAACAATACAAGGGGAGCTCAAGTATATGAATAGTAGCTTACTCAAGAGATCTTCTAGATAAGTAGTTATAAACAAAGTCATAAAAAAAGATAATTCTAACATAACTCTACTAAATCAAAAAAATAAAGTCTTAGAAAAAGTAAGAAATTACTTTCAAAAGCAATTTAGAAAAAGAAATACTCAAAGTACAAACATGCCTAAGTAATCAGAAAAAGCTTACAAACCTTTAGAGAAAGTAGATACAAAAATATATGATAGTCTGAAGAGTGAGATCTCTGAAAAGGAATAGACAGAAGTATTCAGAAAGACAAAGGCCAAATCAGCACTAAGTCTATTGAGTATAAGTTATCTACTAATTAAAAAATTAGGTACTATAGCATAGAAACTCTTTAGATACCTTATAAACATATATATTCGTGAAGAGAAAATATTAGCTAAATGGAAGTTAAGCTAACTGTATTCTATTCCCAAAGAGAAAACTAGAATTTTAATTTATCTAATATATGTCTAATAGTTCTGATTGAAACTTTTCACAAGACTGTAGTAAAAGTAGTAACTCAGAGACTAAACAGAATCATAGTAAAACACAATATGCTAGAGAAACCAAATTATGCAGGCTTGTTAAGCAATAGTACAGCAAGTCTAGTTCATATAATAAACAATATCCTGAAAGATATAAGGCAAAAAAATAATGAACTATGAATTCTGTTTCAAGATATGTATAAAGTATTTAATTCAGTAGACCTAAAAATGCTTGAAAGATCACTAGAAAGAATAAAATTACTAAAAAAAACAACTAGTTTTATTCTGAGCCTCTATAAAAAAAGAAAAATTAAGGTTATAACATACTTCAGTCTTATAAGAGAATTTGAAGTCAAAGATGGTCTTGATTAAAGTAAAGTAATCTTACTTCTAGCCTAATGTATTTTTTACAATTCACTACTCTGTTTAGTTTAAGAAACAAAGAATTTAGTTACAAAATGATAACAAAGTAGCTAACAAATATTATATACAATCTAACTAAAAAAATATCCTATCGACAAGCAGTTTTAGCTTATACAGATAATATTACTTGGATTGCTAAGTCTAAAGAGGAGCTACAAGAAATTATTGACATCTTTAATGAATTCTATATAATAAATGATATCAAGATTAATAGCAAGAAATTAGAGCTCATAGTATTAAATATAAACAAAAAGAAGTATAAAGGCAAAGGCCAATTAGCTATTATCATAGGCAAGAACCAAAACAAGATTTATACAAAAAAAAAACTGATCTGACAAGATATCTTGAAGTTTGGATCACAAGCAAAGGAAAGCTAAGTCTGAATCTAAGTATAATAAGAAATAAAGTTAGCAAAATATACAAAGCAATTAAATAGAAAAAAGTATCTACAAGTCAGATAATATATCTGAACAATAGTATACTCTTACTAAGTATTGAATATAGACTGCAAACAATATTCCTTAGCAAGGCTATTTGTAACAATTTGCAAAGACTGATTTGAATCTTAATTAAGAACAAATTAGAGTTAGTAAAGTTTATAGCAAACTCTATTTGTAGTCATATTAGCTTTATAGGTCTAAGATTAATATAGCAAAACTAACTCATGTACTACTTTATATAACTAACTATATGTATAAACTAGCAGGAAGTATTAGAAAAAACTACTAGACTAGCTACAAAGAAAATATCTAAGTAGCCTGATAAGTAAGATCTGTAAACCTAACAAAACAGTACCTAAGTACAATTTAGCTTTAAAAATACTTCAGGAAGTAGTTAAGCTAGACATCAAGATAAAAGAACTATTTGAAGACCTAAGTTTACTAAATATGAAAGAACTCGAAATCACAAATTTGCTAAGTAACAAAGAGGTACAAGCCTTTATAAACTTAGACAAAATAAATCTTTTAACTCTCAAATAGCTAATAGATGCTTAGGAAGCCTGCTATTAATCTAGCAACAATTAAAATATATAAGAAGTATTAAAAAAAAAGAATGTATACTGAGCTAGTTTACAAAACTAGAAAAAAAAACTCTGAAAAGAAAAGACTTAAGAGAAGTACATGACATATATAGAGTTGAAAGGACTAATAGAAGTATAAGCAAATTACGATCAAAGAAAATATCAGAAGACAGAAGAAAGAAAAAATAGTTCTTATTCAAGAAAAAAAGAAAGTTACACTTAGGCAAAACTATAAAGAAAACTAAGAAAAGATCAATAACAACTTATTGGAAAGAAAATAAGGATGTTGTGGGAAGCCAGGCCTTTACTAAATGTAATGGATACAACCTAGAAAGCTTTAATAATAATAATTGTATAATCAATATTAATTACGAAGAATAATACTAAGTAGTAAACATACAAAGAAAAGAAAAAAGAGATCTACTACTAGAAGCACCTATGATAGCATATACAGAATTTAAAAAAATAGTAAAAGATAGTAGCTTTAGACAAGAGCTATGCGTAAAAATTATAGCAAATAGTCTTGAATCTGTAATTATTCAAAACTCAATAAGAAAAGAGCACTTAAAAAAAGATTTACTAGAAGCATGTGAAAGATTAAAAAGAAGGAAAGTAATTGAGTACTATACAGATAGAGCATTAGAAAGTAACAGTAAAAAGGAGGATACAAGTAGAATAGGTATAGGATGAGTAGTTAGAGAAAAAGATATAGTAAATAGAAATATTAGTTTTAGCAGTAGTCTAGAGAATTGTTCCTCCTCAATATATGCTAAGCTAGGAATGATCTGATCAGCTCTTCTTATAGCATTATGTAAAACTGAAGCATATATTTTCACAGATAGCAAAGCTGCAATAGAAGCTCTAGAAAGAGTTAATACAAACAATAATACATAAAGCTAGTTCAAGCTAAAAAACAGAAATATAATAAGCCAAATTCAAGGATGTTACTAGGCAAAAAACTTTAACTTGACAATAATAATAATCACAACTCTTTCTGTCGATCCTTTGACCACTTTTTTTTACAAAAATCCGACCTGTGAAAAAACTTTTCTGCTATAACAGATAACAATATTCTTTTCCTTGGGCTTTCTACGATGTATAGTGGATGAATAACTCCCTTGTGCAAGCTCTTTTTAGCCGCGTTATCTGGATATAACTCTCGGACACTATAGAAAAGTAGTGGATATAAGAAAAATTGTCAAATACCTCTGTTGTTCTAAGTGATGCTCACTAGTAGTTTGCTAGCACAGGGATAGCTAGTTTAACAAGTATTTGTACTGTTTTGGCAAGAAAACAAATAGCAAAATCTTACTCTCCTAGAAGTGGACTTCTCCAACATCGTCTTTTGGATTTTTTCTCTAACTTGTTGGTATTTTTTGAGGGATTTGGCTTACTCCCTCCAAAAGATCTGCAATACGCATCGACAAAAACAATTGGGTAGTGGCCTGTTGTTTCCTACGCCGTAAACAAACAACAAACACGTGTCAGACCAAACACGTGCCATAGGAAACCTGAGTTGTTGATATTCTCTCTGTAATATGGCACTATACTCCCTTGAGAATTTAAAGAATAACTTTAGTGTTATATATATACAATTTTTACACCGTTCCGGGAGGAACATTAGACTTTTTTTGTTTTTGTTTTTGTTGTTTAAAGGTTTTTATCTGTTAGCAGATTTCCTTTATTCAACTTTATTATATGACATGTGACCTTTGTGTCTTTCATTATATATTAAAATTTTTATTTTTCTTTTCGTTGCCTACTCATCTTAGATCAGATTGGCATAGGATAGGAGGTGAACGAGAGGTTTTTAACTAGGCTGTTAACAAGCTGTCGAGGATTTGGATTTGTTCTGTGTGCCTCACACGGAAACTTTCGAGGAGTAAATTGTTGGCAGGTCGATTGCACTTAGGCCCCTGGAGGTATCCGAGTGAGTCATAAACGAAAATTCAATATGTTAGTATAATTTAGGGAGCTTTGTTAGACTAGCAGTAGATACGAAGATATGATATAAGGGTTGTCTAGTATATTATATTGTACTTAGGTATTTTGTAGTATGTTTATATTGTATCACTAGTTTTAAATTGAATAAAATGTGAGCAGCAAGATCCTCTCGTTAAAGGAAAAAAAAACTTTAACTTGATACTGCATAAAGTTAAAGATTACAGCAGAAACAAATAGAATAATCAAGCAGATAAGTTAGCTATAGAAGAAATGAAAAAACTTATAAGTTTCAACATATCGGAGACAATATCTAGTAATATAATAGCTATACCTAAATAGAAAAGTCAAGTAATTGAAAGACCTTTAAGATCTTTTATAAATATTATTACAGCAATAGTATATAAAACAGAATAAGCAAATCTAAATAAAATAGCAGAAATCATAGCTCATAATCAGAATTCTAATTTTGATACAGAGTTGAATTGGAAAATTATATGAGACTTGTTTAAAGAAATACAAGGCAAAAAATATATTAGCCTAAAAAAGAGCAAGTCTCTCATGTTTTATATAAAATGTATTAATAAAATTCTACTTACAAAAGATATCTGCTTTTAAAGGAATTCTAAGCTTTACAAAAGTTAAAGATGTATAGTATGTTTCTGAGAAGACAAAACTTTCTATCACTTAGCAGAATATGAAATCTATTAAGAAATTTGAAAAAAACTCGAAAAAGAAGTTATATAGCTAACAGGTCTAGAAGCTTCAATAAAATTAGATCTAATATTAAGTGAGATTTCTTTTAAAGAAGCAATTTATAATATAGAATTAGAAGAAAAAATGAAAAACAAAAAGATATATCTAAGAGGACTCATAAGTATTAAGCAACTTATAAGCTTAAGCAAAGTAGCCCAGTTAAGAAAGAAGATAAGCAGAATCTTGGTCAGCTTTGTAAAATACTTTCAGAAGTATTTTTTTGAATGTCTGTAAAAATTCTAGTACAAAGTTATGATTGAATAAAAAAAGAGAACCAAATCATAATTAAAGACAAAAAGAAGAAAAACAAAGCAAAAAGGAAAATAAAAACAAAGAAAATACCTAACCTAGTGATATAGAAAAAGAAAGAATAAAAGAAAAAAAAAAGAGAATACAGAAAGACTTATTAGAAAGGGTTAACACATGAGCAAGAACAGAAAAAAAAGAAGAATAGTTAAAAATTAAAACAAAATAAGGTGATTTTGATATAGGCTAATAGTAGCTTCTCATAGACTAGAGGTCTAGAGTCTGTACTTGCAGACTAAAGTTTCTGTGAGAGAAATTGTTGCTGTAGCAGATTGTACTTGGGTACCTTAAAGCAGATAAATGAGTTCAGAATAGTTGAAGGAGGGTATTTTATTATATTTTAGATAGTAATTTACTTTGTAGTATATGTAAGCTTTTCTTTAATAAAATGATAAGTAAGATCACTAAAAAAAAAAAAAAAAAATTATTTTTTAATTTCTCTATCTTTTCTCTTAATAACCTCTTATATCCTGAACTACTTATTTTATTACTTTTTTAATTCTTTATTTTCTTGTTCTAATCTTCTAATTTCTCTACTTACTAATTTTAAATTACTTTCTAATTCTACTTTCTCTTCATCAATATCTATAAATATCTCCTCTACTTGCTTTTCTAATTTTTCTATTATATTCTTCTTCAACTTCTTAGTTTTTTCTAATAACTTCATATTTTAAGCTTCTTCTTCCTTAAATTACTCTTCAATTTCTTTTTTTACTTTTTTTTATATCTTAAGTAATCTTGTCTATTATTTTATTAAGAGAAAATTTATAATAAACTACAAAACAATCTAATATAAAAAACTATACTAATTTGTTTTCTCTAGACTATTTTGAACTAACTTAGCTATCTCAAAGGTGCCTAAGTTTGATTTGCTATAGGAGCTATTTTCTCATGAAAACCTTAGTCTGTATATATAGATATCTAGAATCTGATCAACAAAAGCAACTCTCAGCTATATATCAAGATCTTAGGTCCCTCTCTACTTAGTCAAAATTAAGTAAAGAAAAGTTAGTACCTAGTCTTAAGATATAAAAAAGATAAAAATTATATAAACCTAAGTGGTTACAGTTTATAATAAAGTTTATACTAGAAAAACCTGTCACAGGTAAAGAAAACTAATATAGAACAAAAAATAAGAAAAGAAAAAAAGATAATCAAATATCTTATAATCTAAGTTAGGTTTAAAAATTTTAAGTTGTATAACCTATAACCTATCTCAAATAATTCTCTTTCTAATATAAAATTTATCTTGAAAATTTAAAACCTATAGTATCAAGGTCATATTATAGACTAAATAATAAACAAAATATATGATTTTGTTTACTGCATGAGGTTGCATATTTACAGAGTATTTCTGAAAATAGAAGGAGTAAACAGTGCTAATCTTTTGTAGGGGAGAACTTAGCATAGTGGACAATTGTTATTATACAAACTTTTCAAATTCAAATTTGTGACTCAGTACTAACTTAGTTCTAACTTGTTCAATAAAAATTCAAAATTTATGTCTTGTAACTATTAGAAAAGTACCTTAATTTTTTTTATTACTAGAGACTACTAAAGACACAAAAAAGCAGTTAACTTAGTTGTAATTTACATATACTAGCATTACTTTCTCAATTCCAGGATCGTATTAAATTTTTTTTACAACTAAATTCATATTTATTAAATTTATTTTTTAGTGCTAAATCTAATTTTTAAAATAATATAGTTTAATTTGAGCAAGTTTTTAACAAGCATTATTTTTTTAATTTAAAAATATTTATTTTTATTTATTCGCATTAATTTTTTAATTTAAAAATATTGATTTTTATTTATTCACATTATTTTTTTTAATTTAAAAATATTTATTTTTATTTATTCGTATACAAATTTTATTTATAGACAAAATTTCTCATGAGCTATGATATAAGCTTGCTTTACTAATAGTAATACATCCTTATTTTTTTCAGCTTTTCTAATATATTATTCTTATCTAATATTTGACTTTCTAGATTATTTGTTTTATCAGCTTCAAGAGATTCTACCAAATTCAAACTTAAATCTAGTTTACTCAATCATATAAGAAGAAAATTAATATTTTTATGAATATCAAGATTAAAAAATTTTTCACAATAATGATATTTTTTGATTTTAAGAATTAATAAAACAGCTCTCATAGTATCTGTAACCATATGCAATGACCATGAAGCTTTTACCTGTCTCATCTAATTATTCATAACAATAATCACATATGTTAGAAAATGGAAAGTAATCATTGCTAAATGCTAATAGCATTTGCTTTTTATCTATAGCAAAATTTAATGACACCAGAGTAAATTTATTGTTTTGTGTATTCTTGATAAAACTTTGGCTTAATTTTTGATAAATATTTTCAAATACCCTAAGAAGAAATACTTTTGCTTTCTTAGTTAATAAAGTTAAATAATTTTTAATTGTATATGTATATTTGAATTAGATAACAAAGATATTTTTAAATACATTATCAGCCTTCTTTGTATAAATAACTTTAGCTATTTTAGAAAGTTGCTCTAGTATATCGTGAGATAAAGTTTGCTGTTGAATTATACTATGCATATTTTCTACTGAGTAATCTATAAATTTGACTAAATGATCTCTCAATATATTAAGTATTGGATGATTAATTTGGTCCCAATAAAACTCATCTAAAAGAAATACTAAAGGCGCCTTATTATAATTATGTCTCTCAAACTACAAAAAAATATACTATGCATGTAATATACTTTTGATATATGATTCCCAATTACTTGAATGAAACAAGATCAAATATATATTCAAACCTACTAGTATTGTGTTATCTAATCATTCAAAAAGATATAAGTATTCTAAGTTCTTATAACACTTACTAAACTTACCTGTTATTATTGATTTGATATTTTTCTATGCACTTTTAACTTGCTTGAGAAGTAAAAAGGTTCGATAAAGACTTGGAGTTAAACTAAGTTCCTTTTCTTTTTTTTTTTTTATTTTTCTTTTTTAAGGTTGCTTATATTGCTAGACGATTTTTATTAGTTTGATATACGAGATTACACAAGGGTAATCCCTACAGTTTGTAATTATATGAAGAGTGTACAACAAGCCACTTGTACAACTTTAGTCATTGTCTAATTTAAGTAGTCCGCTACACAGGTAATAGATCATCTGATTAGTTCTACACTATACTGCCATATCTGTAACCCACCTGTAAGTTACCTATTTAAACACTCTGTTCAACTAACCCATACTGTTACAAACTAATATCACTATAACACCTAACCGCTTAAGCTAGCTAGCTTATTACAGATCTATTTTTCGATACCAGCTTAGGTCTTCTTAGGATACTTATTGCTCAACATATTGTGAGCCCGCAGAGCTCTAGTTAACTTCGAAGCAAACCTACTAGAGCAGCCTGTGCCTATTTTATGAACTCGCCTAGCTTAGACTCTTGTAGATGTTCATACAACCCTAGTTCCTATCATGGCTCTCCACCAGTTTTCTGTATTCTATAGTCTCGAATATTTCATGAAGCAGATCCTCCCAATTCAGTTAGCTGCCAAGCCAGGTTGGTGTTACTGATCCTCCCTGTGGAATGAATTTATACGTACTCGACTCAATCTGCATCTTTGACAATAGTTTCCTTTCTGGATTAAGTATTAGCTAGTGTGACTATTAAAAGCCGTACTACTTCACTAACTCAGGATTTCTACCATGTAGGTTTCCTGCTCGTAGATCATTCATGTGCATATCATCCTGTAATTAACTGCTACCACATAATATTTTTTCCTATTAAGATTTATTCGTGTGCACATATTATTCTGTGATTAACTGCTGCTATACTACCAATGTCCGATTGACTTAGAGCAACTTAACTTACAGGGTTACAACTCCAGAAATGAACAGAGTTTATTGTAAGTTGGGTACAAAGATCTGAGTAATTATTCAAATTCGTCAACAGTAAGATTTGAACTCTAGACCTCTTGCATAGCAATCTGGCAACCTAACTACTACGCTAAGATCACCAAACCTTGAGTTCCTTTTCTGTACTAAAAATATACTTATATTCTATATTAAAAAATTTCTAATATGTCTTTAATATTGATTCAAGTAAGTTTAGCTAGATGTGTAGAACGCTAATAACTGGTATAAATAATAAAATATTATTTGGTATATTAATACCCCTATGGTTTTGCAAATAAAGTATGATTGCCTGTTATATAAATACTTGCTCAGGCTAATTAGCTATAACAGAAATAACAGAATTAGTTAAATAATTATTTAATAAAGAATTTTCATAAACATGTTGTAAAGCACTAATATATGAATTCATATCTCCAAGCTTTAATTCAAAAAAATCTAAAAGAATTGTATCTTTTATTTTATGTTTTTCTTGTTGTTTAGTTATATAGATATTATAGTTGTGAAGTGTCAAATTTTTAACTTTTTCATCTAAAGATATTTTGTAATAGAACTGATTATTGAAAGTTTTAGCTATTTGCTCTATATAATAATAACCTAAAATATTGCAAATAAGATCAGGATCAATTAATTTTAGATTATAGATTGATGTACTGTTTAATATCATTTGTAGAATAGCTGTTATATCAATACGATTTAATAGCAAAGTCATCATATAAGCCACAGTTGATGTTAAACAAGTATTAGATATCTATTTAGCATGAATATTATGATAATCATCAATATTTAATGCTAATACATTATATTTATTATTTTTCAGATATAATTCTATTAGAGACGAATAATTATTAGCGATTTCTGTCTTTTTTCTATTCAGATATCTTCATAAAATTGTTATACCTGAAGGTCTGGTGACCTAGTATAGTAGTTAGGTTGTCAGACCACCATGCAATAGGTCTAGAGTTTAAATCCTACTGTCAACGAATTTGAATAATTTCTCAGATCTTGTAATACATTATAGTAAACCCTATCTGTTTCTGGGGTGTACTTCTGTAAATTGAGTTGTACCAAATCAATCAGAACTTGGAAGTATAGTGTAATATTATACAAATAAATCTTGATAGGATATATGAGCAGAGGACCTGCATGGTAGAAATCCTGAGTCAGTGAAGTAGTACGGCCTTCTGACAGGACTATATCAGCTAAAGTCTGATCTGAGAAGAAAACTCAGTCTAATAAAGGTAGAAGGTTTCGAGATCTCCAAGCAAAAGATAACTGGGACTAGCTAGATACTAGAAAAGGACTAGGTCAACTAACTAGTAGAGGACTATAATAGAACCTAGGTTTGTATGAATATCTACAAAGGTCTAAACTAGATGAATCTGTAAATTAGGTATGGACTACTCTAGTAGATTTGCTTCAAGGTTAACTAGCTCTGCAGTACTAGCAATATATTTGATATAATATATTC
>CAJVPM010000322.1:0-19001 GCA_910592325.1 Scutellospora calospora | reverse complement strand
GTAAGAGTTTAAATTTGTATATACAAATTTCTAGCTCCTAGTCAACGAGAGGCTGCTACCAGCCTATATCAAAATCATCTAATTTGTTTTAAATCTTAACCATCCTTCCTTACCACCTGATCAGTTAGTATATTACTCTACTAACTATATATAATATTATATATAATAATATATATAGATAAGGCTTTTGACAAAGTAAATTAAAAATATATATAAACTAAAAACTTAGTTTTGAAAATATTATTGATATTAATATAAAAACAAAAAATATAGTAATATTTTAGTACATACAATATATTATTATAGTCTTTTTCTAAAACTTTTCTTTTTTTTGCTTTTTTAATACAACTTTCTATTTATTTTATTGTATAGTATTTATTAGTCTATAAAAAAAACTAGAAAATATTAATAGAAATCTATATTTATATTTCTTTAAAGAACTAGATATTTTTAGTTTCTTTTTATTAATACAAATTTTTGATTTAAAGTACTAATAAACTTACTAAAGCTTTACTTATTTATTTTAAGTTTTTTTATTATATTACAGAATATTTCACTTATTAAAAATTTTTTAATATTTACTTTCTTTAAATCTTAATACTATTTTTACTTCTAAAAAACTTATTAGATTTGATTATTTTTTTTTGATTTATATTTTTATTATTTTTAATCTTACTATTTCTAATTTTTTTATTACTAATATTTTCTTGATTTTTACAAAATAAACATTTTTTTTTTTTTTTGAAAAATTATTGTCTTTTTAATGCTAACTTCTTTTTTTTTGATAATTATGTAATTGTTTATTATCATAATTGAAATAAGCCATGCAAATTCCTAATGAAATATAACCTATCTTTATTCGATTTTATGATTTTATTTAAAGTCTCAAAATCCAACACCCAGATTTCACCAAGCTGCCTTAATAGCTTATATACAGGTTGAGTATATCGTTGTAATATTCTGTTGAAATTGTCCATTATAATACATTCGCTATTTATATATTTATTCTTTGAGGAACTAAGTTCAATAACTAATTCATCTTCATAGTAGCTATCAATTTCTCACGAAGTATCAAGTTCTGATGCCAAACAATTTATATCAGCTTCATTTGTCTGTTCTTACATTGATTGTGATGTTGAATCGGCATACGTACACCCTAGCCATCTCTGCAACTGTTTTGTCAAAATGAAGATCATATATATACCACTGCATACATTACTAGTGCTATGTGCAGATGACAGAAAAGGTGTAGTCAGTTGTTTAAGGCTTTCGGAATCATCTCCGATACTATCATCAAGAACTTCATAATCCTTATCAGGATCACTACATAAGACTTCATCATAAATGTTCTCAATACTCAAAATCGTATTATTCATCATTAAAAAAATTATGCAAATTCTGCAAATGTGAAAAAAAAAAGCAAAAAAAAAAAGGTTAAACGTGATAGTTATGAAGAATTTAGCTGGTCAAATTGATTAAAAAAAAAAAAAAAAGGAATATTATAGTATAAAGAATTCAGCTATTCAAATTGTTCATTCAAAAAAAAAACACCCCAAATATGATGGTCATAAAGAATATGGTAGCTCAAATTGTTCATTCAAAAAAAAAAAAAAAAAAAATTTGAATCTTTTGATTACGAAGAATTTAGCAGTCCAATGTTCGTTAAAAAAAATTCGAATGCGGTAGCTATGAAGAATTCGAAAGTTCAAACTGTTCATTCAAATAATAGTTATTTGGAGCCCCTCAGATATATAATTGTAATATGCCTGTGTAAAAAAAATAATGTAACGGTAAAAATGTAAGCGAAAATTTCGATAAAACTTTTGTGTAACGTCATTTGGGTTGCCTCACTTCAATTCGAGATTCTTTTTAAAGACTAAACCCTTTTACAAACAGTTGCTCTATAATATAGTCCAATAAAAGACGCAGTAATAAAATGTTTTAAGTAATTTCAATTCGTACAAAAAATTTTTAAGGTACAGAACTCCCCTCCCCCTGCAGCGTGACATATCCCCTGATCGATACAATTTTGAAAACTGCGCTATTTGGTGGCGCTGCCGTAATTGTCAAATGCCGTAATGCCGCAGATACATACAGCAGATGCCGTAATTTCGCCCATCACACTGGTCTTATCAGGGACCAGGACGGACTGGGCCGACCAAATAATTAAAATTGCTAAAACAAATTTATTTTAGTTTTAACTTTTAAAACTACAAATTAATTTAATTAAGTTGACATCGCAAATAGTGATTCAAGTCGATAGGCATTAGTCGACTTAGCCGAAATATGTTGATTTTTTAAATTTATCGGCTTAGTATAACGTTTTCAAGTTGAAATTTTCTTAACTAATAAAGGTATTTTGATCGGTGCCGCTCGCTTCACCGACAGTCATTTCACCGAAAGTTCATTTAGCCAACATCACATGGGTTAGGGTTAGGGTTAGGGTTTTATTAGTTTCAGGTATATATTTTTAGTAAATTGTCACTTGGCGTGATGTCGGCTAAATATGAAATGATTGTCGGTTAAATGATACGGATCAATTTTGATCAATACGTAATAGAAAATTGATTTTCTGTGATACGTTGTTATTTATTGGTCTTTACCCATAATAATATTCGACTAAACCGGCTTAGCATAACCCAAAATATCGGTTCGACTAAGCCTATAAATTTTTGATCGACTATAATCACTAATCGCAAAAACTCTACTTAGTATACTAAAATACTAATTTAAGAATAATTGGAGCAGGGCTGTTGATTGTTCCATTCAGTGTTTAATATGATCTGATCTATAAAGACCGCCTACCTTTGGTCCAAATCAGATGAGCTGCGGTCTAGGACCGAATGAGACCGTTCAGTGTCAGATGGAGATTAATTAGTGCACTTTATTACGAATATTTACAAGCCCTAATCTAAACTAATATGGTACATCAAATGCGCCAAATTTAATAATTTCAAATTTTAAAGGACCACTCCAAAATTTTACCTGAAATACTGTACTAAATACGTTTCGGGTAAAATTTTGGGTAGTCCGTGAATTTTGAAATTAGCTGTAATGCGCCAAACTTATTAACAATTATATATTATATGCCAATTTATATAGATTACCTATAATTATTAAACAAATGTGCAAATTTTAGATAACTTGATGAGAAACACCATAGGAAATAAATTTGAAAGTGGTATCTTTGTCACTTTATAAAAGAATTTTTATTGGATATCTTTACCGGACTCGGCATGAATAATATTATTCTACCGATAGTTTAAAAGGTCTCTGCATTGAACGGATAGTTCAAACCACTATAATCATGCAGTTTAAGGTTTAATAAATTAACGTGATAGATCATTACTTCCACATTCCCATTTTCTACAGGAACTTTAAATTCTGGCCTGCATCTTTAAAATTCGAGTGATGATATCTTAGTCCAATCTAATAAACAGATAATTCTTTAAAATTTTAAATAAAAATACACGTGAATATATATTTTTTACTTAATGATGGTATTAAATGTTCCGTTTTAAAAAAGACAAGACCGATCTGATCCTTGACAGACCGGATTTATTAGGTTGATAAATAGATATATCGATATAGATGATTACGTAACATAGATCTGCTATTAGAATTATTATATGTAAATCATTTTCGAAGGTATGAAAAATTTATTGAAATTAAGACATCATATAAACATATAATACATCATCAAACGAATAGAATAAATAACTTTGCTAAATCAAAGGTAATAACTTTTTCCGGTTAAAACGAAAAATAAAGTTAAAAAATACAAATGGAATTATTAAAACTCCAGCTATCCGATGTAACATATATGCGTAATCTGTTATTAAGTGTAACATTGGAAAAATGAATATCCTAAGACAGTAGAAATGTCTATAAAATCTCGAGGGTTCAAAATTTTTGAATTTACAAAGAATTAAGAATTATTATAATTTAATAAATTTTATAAAATAAAAGTAATTTCATAATATAATTCTTTGTATTAAATTTCTAAGATGACTGATAGTACAACAAACGATTCTGATGGAACCACTGCGATATCCATTGAGGAAACATCTGGCATAAGACTTGATCCTGCAGAGGAGCAAATTTTAAAAGATCAAATTCATGTTCCTGAAATAAAAGAATCCTATTTTACTTTATATCGGTTCGCGACAAAATTTGACTGGATGATTATGTTTATTGGATTATTGTTTTCAATTGGCGCAGGTGCTGCAATGGTATGTACTTACAATTGTTTTTTTTTTTCATAATTTATTACTTAATTTATTCAAATTTTGCAGCCTGTAACAACGATATTTTTCGGAAAAATGGTCGATTTTTTTACCCGTTTTCAACTTCACGAAATAAGTCCCGATGAATTTTCCGCCAAAATTAGCTATTTCTCTCTAATTTTTGTATACCTCGCAATTGCCATTTTCGTTGCTACATATGCTTCTATTTCAACTTGGGTATATACTGGTGAAAGGTAATTCTTTAAATATATATATTATCGCGTAAATTTATTCGTTCTAAAATTAACACGTCATGTGATTATTCTACTAAGCTAACACGTCATGTGATTATTCTATTATTCCAGACTTGCTCGACAAATTCGAGAACGATATCTTCGTGCTATTCTTAGGCAAAACATCGCTTATTTTGATCAATTTGGTGCAGGTGAAGTTACAACTCGCATTACTTCCGATACACATCTAATACAAGATGGTATCAGTGAAAAAGCTTCACTCGCTCTTCAAGTAAGCTCCATATTCATTAAGTTGTTTTAATTTATACGATTGGTCTCAATTTTTCTTATTTACTAATAATATATTATATTTTTTCATATTATTTGTCATTCAGTATATTTCCCAATTCATTTCTTCCTTCGTAATCGCATTTACTACAAGTTGGAAAATGTCTCTTGTAATATGTTGCCTCATCCCTTATATTTCTGGAATTAGTATAATATTAAATAAATTTAGCGCAATTTTTATGAGAAAAGGTTTAAATCACTATTCTCGTGCTGGAATAATCGCCGAAGAAGCTATTTCGACGATCAGAACTGCGGTGGCTTTTGGTGCTCAAAAGAAACTATCTGATCTTTACGATGCTTACTTAATTGATGCAAGAAAAGAAGGTTATAAAAAATATTTGTTAAATGGCTTTTCTCTTGGATTCATGTTTCTTGGCATCTATTCAACTTATGCTTTAGCCTATTGGTTTGGTTCTACATTAATTATTAGTAATGAATTGTCTTCTGGACAAGTATGTGTTAAATTTTCTTTCTTTATATTAAATTTATAAAAGTTACTGACTCTTTTATTTATTTATTTATTTTTTTTTTCCCTATTTAAGGTCGTTAATGTATTCTTTTCTGTTTTAATTGGTGCTTTTGCTCTGTCAAATCTTTCTACCGATTTACAAGCTTTTAGTTTTGCTACTGGCGCTGGTACAAAAATTTTTGAAACTATTGATCGTGTTCCCCCAATCGATATTACTTCTGATTCTGGTGACAAACCTGAAAATGTTCTTGGTCGTATTCAACTTAGAAATATAAATTTCATTTATCCGGCTCGTCCTGAGATTAAAACTTTAAATGGTGTATCATTGGATGTTGAACCTGGTTCTACTGTTGCTCTCGTTGGTTCTTCGGGTTCGGGTAAAAGTACGATTGTATCACTCATATTACGTTTTTATAATCCCATCTCTGGTGATGTACTTCTTGACGGACGGGATATTAAATCACTTAATTTAACTTGGCTTAGAAGACAAATAAGTCTTGTTGGTCAAGAACCCGTACTTTTTAATACTACGATAGCTGAAAATGTATCTCACGGATTAATCGGTTCAGTTTATGAAAATTTATCTGACGATAAAAAACATGAAATGATTGAAAATGCCTGTAAAATGGCTAATGCTCACGATTTTATTATGAACCTTCCTAATAAATATGAAACTATGGTTGGTGAACGTGGATTTTTATTATCTGGTGGTCAAAAGCAACGTATCGCGATTGCTCGTGCTATAATTAAAGACCCAAAAATTTTATTACTCGACGAAGCTACTAGTGCTCTTGATACAAAGAGTGAAGGTATCGTTCAAGACGCGTTAGACAAGGCTTCAAAAGGTCGCACAACAATTGTTATTGCACATCGTTTATCTACTATCCGTAATGCGACAAAGATTATAGTGATGAATAAAGGTGTTATTGTGGAATCTGGTACACACAAAGAACTCATGGATGTAAAAGGCTATTATAGTAAACTTGTAGAATCTCAACAAATTAATCAAGTTCTAACGGCTGAAGAAAACCCTGATATATTAAGTTCATCTGTAATTCCACCAGGAGATATAGTCTCTATTAAGAATAAGGATGATATAATACCTGATGAAGATAATATAATTCATCGCATCACAACTAATAAATCCGTTTCATCTGCTTTTTTGGCTAAGCAAAAAGCTGATGTTGAAAAGGGTGTGAAAAATGAAGAAGATTATACCACTTGGGAGTTGATCAAAAAAATAGCATACATTAATAAACCTGAATTTCTTATGCTTGTCATAGGTTTATCTGCAGCAACTGTCAATGGTAAGTAAAATTTATTTATTGTTCATTGCAAAAAAAAAAAAAAAAAAAAAAAAATTGCTAATGCTGTATAACCATTTTTAACCTTTAGGATGTGTTTATGCGGTTTTTGCACTTATCTTTTCTCATGTTCTTCAAGCATTCTCAGAAACTGGTGATAATTTACGTCACGAAGCAACTTTTTGGGCCCTTATGTTTCTCGTAATTGCTGTGATAACCTTTATGGGAAATATTATCCAAGGTATCTGCTTTGGATTTTCGGGTGAAAGACTTACCAAACGAATTCGATCCATGTCTTTTACTGCTATTCTACGACAAGATATTTCATTCTTTGATGAAGAAAAACATAGTGTAGGTATTCTGACTAGTCAATTATCATTAGATGCAACTCATGTTAATGGTTTGGCCGGTTCCTCACTTGGAGGTATATTGCAAGTAGTGGCTACGATCCTTTCTTGCATCATAGTTGCTCTTGTAACTGGTTGGAAACTCGCTTTAGTCTGTTTATGTTGTATTCCTTTGTTGGTTGGTTCTGGTGCATTACGTATGAAAATGTTGAATGGTTTTCAACAAAAAACTAAGAAAGCTTATGAACATTCTGCGCAAATTGCTTGTGAAGGTGCTAGTAATATTCGAACTGTCGCTGCTCTTACTCGTGAAGAAGATTTATGGAATATATATCATCATTTACTAGATAACCCCATGAAAGAAGGTTTTAAAAATGCTTTCTTGGCTTCAACTACTTTTGCTTTCGCACAATGTGTCAACTTTTTCGCAAATGCTTTAGCATTTTGGTATGGAAGTAAATTATTTATGAATAGTGAATATGATCTTCAAAAAATGTTTACAGTCTTCATGGCAATTATCTTTGGATCAATGTCTGCTGGTCGTGTCTTTGCTTATGCTCCTGATATGGCCAAAGCAAAATCCGCATCTGCAACCATACTATCATTGTTAGAACGTATTCCCTTAATTGATACTTGGCGTCAAACTGGTAAAAAAGTTGAAACTATTGAAGGTCATCTTAAATTCACTGATGTCCATTTCCGTTATCCAACTCGACCTGGGATTCCTGTCCTTCGAGGTTTAAATTTAGAAGTCAAACCTGGTCAATATGCAGCATTAGTTGGACCATCAGGATGTGGTAAAAGTACTACAATAGGTCTTACTGAAAGGTTCTATCAAGTAACGAATGGTAGTGTTACAATTGATGGAATTAATATTAGTACAATGAATGTGAACAATCTTCGAGAACATATTGCTCTTGTAAGTCAAGAGCCATCATTATATGATATGACTATCAAGGAAAATATTATTTTTGGTTGTCGACCTGGACAAAATATTACTCAAGATGATATAGAAAATGCTTGTCGGGAAGCAAATATTCATGAATTTATTGTTGGATTACCTAATGGTTATGATACGCGCGTTGGTGGAAAAGGAGCACAACTTTCTGGTTAGTATTATATTGTAGATACCTACGTACATAACATGGTTTTTTTTTAAAAAATATATTTTTTTTAATATAACATTATTTCTTTTTTTTAGGTGGTCAAAAGCAACGAATTGCTATTGCCAGAGCACTTATTCGAAATCCAAAAATTTTATTACTTGACGAAGCAACATCAGCTCTAGATTCAGAATCAGAAAAGGTTGTACAAAGAGCTCTTGATGCAGCAGCTCGAGGAAGGACAACCTTGGCTATCGCACATAGATTATCAACAATTCAACATGCTGATGTTATATTTGTAATAAAAGATGGAAAAGTTCATGAACAAGGTACACATCAAGAATTAATAAACCTAAAAGGAACTTATAATATGATGGTACAAGAACAACATTTGGGAGAATCAAATTAATAATATAGAACAATTCCCACTTAATGTAAAATTATATAAAATTTTCCTTTTATTTAAACACATGTAGATAAATTCATTACAAAAATTTAGTGTAGGAATCCGTTAAATATGCAGTTAAATAATAATTTTTTAAGCATTTAATAATTTAAAATAGAATCATATAGAATAGTTTTTAAGAAATCGAATAATAATAACTTAATAAAATATAATTTTGCAAATTTACATACTGTAACTTATAGTTTTTCTCTGAAAAGAAAGATTTGATTATTGATGAGTGACTAGGCAATGTAAATGTAATTTATATTCAGACATAAAAATTAGTCATTTACAGTTAGTTACCAAAAGTATTAGGTTACCAACCACTTTTCCTTAATTATTAAATTCATGTAAATTAGGAAAACGGGGTCCGTTTGGATCCGGAGCGTCGCATTATCATGTGATTTACTATTGCTATGAAATATATATTTTTTTTATTTTATTTTAGCTAAATTTTCGGCCAATCGGTATATTCCTGCTTATGTTTGATATTCGGTTAACATCTTGCCAATTTATATTTTTATTGTTACATAGCAGCGATATTTTTTTTGTTCCTGCGAGAGAAAAGTTAACATTGTTAAAAGATTTTTTTTTTTTCTTTTTTTGTAATAAGAAGATTCTTTTTCATTTTGGTTACCCATTTTAAAAATGAAAGTTACGAATATTTTACAAAAAAAAACATTATTCTTATTTATCTCAAATTATTAACAAATTAACTTATTTTTTATTTATATAAACTTGATTTTTATTCAAAGTTATTGATATTTTATAAACTTTTATTCCTATTCAGAGATATTGATATAATAGCGATCAAACGATTATATTCTATCTGGGTCATAATTAGACGAGTTGGCTACGTATTAAAATGTAATTTATTACATTACTTTATACGCAATGTACAACGAAAATTATGCTTAACATTTATATTTATTATTATTATTCATTTGAATTCTATTTTTTTATTTAAAGTTTATTGTTAATTAAATAAATTGTGTATATGTACAGTTTATGAATATTAAATAATAATGTTTATACTGCTAAAAAGTTATCACTGTTTTAAAAATAGTTGACATAAATTCTTTTTTAAAATATTGTGAATGCTCTCAAAAAATCGTGAATACTCTAGTTTTTTTTCTGATATAACAATTATATTTAGAGTATTCAGAAAAAAAAAACTAGAATATTCACGATTTTTTAAGAGTATTTACAATATTTTAAAAATGAAATAATTTATACATCACAAATGCAATGTTATCACATATATTATAGATTATATAATGTGAAAACAAAACAAAGCAAAAATAAACATTTTTATTTTGTTTTAGTTAAGGATAGAGTGTACTATTTTAAAATTATATATAAACTTGATAGAAATATTTTTTGTAATTAAAATACAAAATAATTTATAAATTAAATTTATTTTAAGCTTCTAAATAAAGTTGTAAAGTAGGTTCTTGTGATTTTATCAGTAATAAAAATTTTAAATTTAGTTAAAAACTCATTGAGATATTAGAATTTAAAGATTGTATATAACTTTTTATTATGAAATTTATCTTATAGAACTATGAAAATTAACTAATTAGAATAGGTTATTTTGTACTATTTAAGCAAATTTGAGTTAATCTAAGAAAACTTCATGATATATAAAAGTATAAATTTTTTATAATTAATATTTTTAAAATTTTATAAAAAGATATATTCTATTTTAATATATATATTGCAAAAATTTTATAAATTTTTATTAAATTTTGAAAATTTTTATTAATGCATATATTTATTTTTGAAAATTGCTAAATCTCACTGCAGATGATCATTACCTCAAAGTTGTACAACATATAGATTAGTATCGTAACAAAAAAAAAATCATTTTATTTAGTTTAGGATAAGGGCCGCGGCCTATGATTAGGGTTAGGGTAGGACTTAGATTATACACAAAATTTAGCAAGGAATTTTTTTTATTAGAGCCCAAAAAACAGTTTCATAATCGAATTTTTGAGATATTCACGATTTTGAAAAATTCTTTGTTTTTGTCGTACAAAACGTTACACCTGATTCTGCAATTTTATTGGTTAATTACACACTGGTGATGATCACCTGCGGTGATGTTTAGCAATACTCTTTATTTTTTACCAAAAATAAGATTTATTATATAGATCAAAATAAAAATAATCTGCATATATTTTACCTTTAAGGTTGCTTAGTTAATATCAAAATTTTATAAGAATTTTTTTTTTTTTAGAACATAAGAAGTAGTTTCTTATGTAACAATTTGAGTATTTATTTTTATTATAAAAATTACTATTTGTATACTATATTATATAAACTTATTAGAAAAGCTAATTAAAATTTAAGATTAGATATAATATATAAATCTTTTTTTATGTAACAAAAATAAAGAATTTTTTTAAAAATGCTAATATCTCAAAACTTAATTTATAAAACTATTTTTGAGATTTTAATAAAAAAATTCTTTGCTAAATTTTATATATAATTATAATCTTGTTAAAATATTAGACTTTTTTATTATTAAAGCTACTTTCTTAGTTAATTAGATTTTATTAATTTCTATTATAGAGTTATATATATAGCTCTTCCTAAGATTTATAATTATATGATAAGTATACAACAAGCTATATATACAACTTTAGTTATTATTTAATTTAAATAATCTACTATACAAATATTAGACTATTTATTTAATTCTACACTATGCTGCTATATTTGCAAACTATCTATAGATTAACTATTTAAATACTTTAATTATTAACTTATTTTTAATCTTAATTAATTTTACTATTATATCTGATTACTTAAGCTAGCTAATTTGTTTATAGATCTTTCTCTAATATAACTTAGGTTCTTTTGAAATATATATTATCTAATGCATTGTAAATATATAGAGTTTTAGTTAATTTTAGAAGCAATTTCTATTATAGTGATCATATATCAATTTTACAAATTTATTTAGCATAAACCTTTGCAATATTTATATAACTATAAGTTTTACTATAATCCTTTACTAGTTAGTTAATCTAGTTCTTTTCTGATATCTAGTTAGTTAATTTACATTTTTGTTTAGTAACCTTGAAACTTTTAATTTTTATTAGACCAAGTTTTCTTTTTAGATTAAACTTTAACCTATATAGTCTTATAGAAAGACTATACTACTTTATCAAATTTAGAATTTCTATTATACAAGTCTTCTGTTTATACATCCTATTAAGATTTATTTGTATAATATTATATCATACTTTCAAGTTTAAATTAATTTAGTATAACTCAAGTTACAGAGTATATCTTCAGAAATAGACAAATTTTATTATAATATATCACAAAATTTAAAAAATTATTCAAATTTTATTAACAGTAAGATTTGAACTTCAGATCTATTACATAGTAGTTCAATAATCTAACTACTATACTAGATTACTAGATCTCAAAATATTAGGCTTTGCTCTAACTTAAAGTTAAAAAAGATTACTAAAAAATTTTTTTTGTTTATACTCATATATAAATATATATATAAATGTAGAAATTTTTATTTATTTTTGTATTATTAATGAGTAATTTTTTTAAAATTTTAAAAAATATAAATTAAAATATAAAGTACAAATTTTTTTAAAAAAGTTATTTTATAATTCTAAGTTTTATATTTTGTATTACAAATTCTTAATAAATTATCTTAATTAGTTATAATAATAATATCTAATTATAATTATACTATATTAATATATATAATTTTTACCGTTTAGAATATTTTTATATTCTGTCACTCTTTTTTTCTTTTTTTAGTTAAAAAGAGTGTTTGTTTCTTTTTCTTTTTTCCTTTTTTTCCTTGTCTTTTTTTTAGTTATAAGGGTTTTTTAATCGGGTAGCAGATTTTTCCCTTATAATTTAGGTTCATATAATTGGCTACGCTTCATTATATGTAACAATTTTTATTTTTTTCATTTCTGTATGCCAGTTAGACTGCACTCTATCTTTTTTTTAGGGTTATATCCTAAATTAAGGATAGAGTGGTACTAACTGTAGCAGTCATGATGGGTTGTAGCATCCTTCCTATATTATATAGGAAAAAGGTTACTATAGCAGATCGCACATAGGTATCTATAGGATAACCGGGTGAGTCGGGACTTAAAAAATTAGACATTAGATAGTATATCGCTAAATAATGGTGTTTTTCTTATGAAAAACAAATCTAAATAAAGTCACGGCATGATTGCTGAATTTTAAAAAAAATATATATATTTTTTATTAGTAAAAATAATGATCGATCATGATTACTTCAAAGACTACTAATTAATATTAAATTTAATTTCAGATTACTAATAATATGAAAAGTAACTGAGCTTGAATGATCTATAGTAATTAAGGATAGTCTTTTAATATTCAAAAGAACTTAATCAGTTATTATCACTATATAGTTTTAGAGCTAATAAAGAAAATCTAGAAATGAATCTTTAAGCTTACTATTGTAGCAAGCAAACTTTTAGTCTGCTACTAGTGAACTGAAAGTTTGCTTGCTACAATAGTAAGCTTAAAGATTTATTTTCAGATTTAAATTAGAATTAATATATTGAATCATAAATTTTTAAATACTATTTCTATTAATTTGTATTGTTTTTAGTTATTAAATCATAAATTTTTTAATACTGTTTCTATTGATTTGTATTGTTTTCAGTTTATATAGAAATATGTTGTTTTCTATTACTATCTAGAATTATATTTTGATATAAAACAGATTAAATCAATAAATATCATTTAAACCAATTTTTAAATCTTTTTTTTATCAGTTAATAAATTGTTATATATTGTTTTAATATAGTTTCTCTTTTTCTAAAATAAGTTAGCAGTGTATATATTGTAATTACGAATTTTTAAAATCTTATACATTGACATAACATATTTTGCTAAAGCATCTATATAACCAAAATACAAGTCATACTATTTCTGATGAGCAATTAGATGATAATATTTGGTTTTCACCAGATAATATCTCTAATTATGATCTAGAATCTGATTATTTTTGAGTAAAGTTATGTTAAAATTTTTATAATTTAAAAACAATATTAATTGATATATATATATTAGAATGAAAACTTATCTTTATCATTTCAATATAATCTAGTATATAAGTAAAATATAAATTAATAAAGTTATGATAAAATTTTTATAATTTAAAAACAATATTAATCGATATACTATATATTAGAATAAAAACTTATTTACATCACCTCAATATGATTTGGTATATAGTAAAATATAAATCATTAAAGTTAATTAATGATTTTTATTAATTAAATTTATTTTTTTCACATGAATAGGATATATTGGTATTACCTCAACCTGATTTAGGTTCTTTTATAAATATTGAGCCTCTTTCAAAAATATGCCTGAAGATAATATTTTTCTAATTGAGTCTAATGAAAGTGATACTGAAGACTATAAGGATACTTTATTTGATGATACTTTTCATAATTTGTATAATCCTCAAATAGTTGAATAGCCTAATAATACTTATAGAGATTTCACGATATTAGTCAATAAGCATCAACTTTCTAATTCAACTGGTGATATAATTATTAAGTTCTTTAATAAATATTCAAATTTGGACGTTTCACCTCTTCTAGCATCAACAAAGATAGGAAAGAAATTTCTAGATTACTCTTCATTCCTCTGTATAGAGTTTAAATAAATTCCTATAATAATATTTCAGAACATTAATTATAGTCTTTATTATTGATTAATAATAAAGACTATAAAGTCTTTATTATTTAATAATAGTAAAAATAATTCATTAGTACTTAGTTATAAAAAAAAAGTAGAAATAAATAATAGAATAAACCAAGTTTTTGAGAAACAATATAATTCTAATTAGTGCGAATGAGAGGAATTATTTTTACTTCTTGGTCAATGATTATTATCGATAATAATCTATTCTAATATAATATTTCTTGACCATATGAGTAAATCTACTAGGCATCCTATATTCCTATCTCTTAGTAATATACCAAATTTATAAAGAAATAAGCTAGAGTCTAAGGCTTTAATTAGATTTTTTCTAATTTTAAAAGCTAAAAATTCTAAAACCAAAGGCTCTATAAACTTCTACAAATTACAGAGCGAAGTATTTCAAAAGTATCTAGCAATTCTTCTTAAGCCTATAGCTGAAGGACAAGAGCTTAATTTTGTTGTTTATGATAGCATTATTAGCTTTGTCTTACAAATTTCAATAATAATATTTAATTTGCTTGAAGCAAATAAGATATATAACGTTTATATACTAGCTATATCATTATATCCCTATTATTCATATCTAGTATCAAAAGATGACTTGAATAATTTAAATATAGCCAATATCTCACCTAGAACTTCAAATAGTATGAGGTTAGCAATAGATAATAGTAAAGTACTTAAATATTCAATTCATCCTAAAATAAATACATTTTGGAAAATAAAGTATAAGAAATATATAGGAATTACCTTGAAAAAAACCTTATTATATATAGTATTTATGTATAATACAATAACAAACTTTTTAGAGACTTTAACATATATGGATCAATTGTTCCTAATCATATGCATATTTTAGATCTCAGTCTCTTTAAGTATATACTAGATTATACTAAAGAGCTTTTCTATGATCAATGTAGTAATCAAGTGCTTCAAACTTTTGAAACTTAATTAACATCAATACTGAGATTTTAGAGTTTCAAAATATTAAAAAATATATCTGATATAATGCACTTAACTGCTGATGAATTATGCAATATAATGAAAGTAATAATATTTGCATTAGATAATCTATTTAATACATATAGAAAACTAGGAATTAATAATAATCAGTTATTTAGAGTATTCTATAAATTTCTTCAAATGTATATTGCAAGCAGAGATAAATCATTTATATATAATTCGTATAACCAACTTCAGGTAAGAACAAGTGCATAACTAATAATCTAACCTTATAATATAAATAAAAAAATTTCATTATATATCAATTAATTACGAATATTTTTGTAGTATTTAATTTTTGATTGGGCTCAAGATTTTTTGAAATATTTTCACAATATTTACGAAGTAGTCTGTAACTTCCTAAGCTTCATGTTTAGTGCTATCATTTAGTATCTGCAATAAAAGAATATGAAGCAATAAATAGTATAACAACAGAAACATATGAGACTCTTTATTAAAATTATGTGAAAATCTACTATCAAATGTCTAATAAGAATAATTATATAGAACAAATATTGAAAATAGTAAATATTATTAGTTATGCTAGGTAAATAAAAAAAAATCAATTTTTATGCTTTAATTAAAAATATTAAAAATTAATCAATTAATAATACTAAAAAATAATCTATTACTATAGGTTAGGTGACAAAAATTAACAGAAAGTGAAGCTCCTAAAAAATATTGTCAAGCTATAGGGTTTAGTAAGAAATTATAGTCATTAAAATTAGAAGACTTGAACAGTTTTATTCAAAATAATATAAATGATTTAAATCAATTACAAGTAGAAGAATTAAATAATTTACTTATTAGTTTTGATGAATTTTTTGAAAAAGAATCAGCAACTTTTATTAATGATAATCATTGATTAGAATTCTTCTCTTCTGCAGCTTTAGAAAGTATAGATATAATTCATGCTTCATCAAATTATCATAGACAAGTATCATTTTCTAACATTATTATTAGTAGTAAAGATAATGATATTGAAATAAATTAGTATGGCTTAGTATGTATCAATTAAATTTATTATCTGTTACTAACCTGTTTTATAGATGCGTCAAGATTATTTAATTTGTGAGCATAATGATAATGATAATAGATCTAAAATTAGAATTTATATATATAGCTTTAATGTTAAGAAATTAAAATTTCAAATTACTTAGATAATTACATCATAAAATAACATTATATATTTATTTTTAATTATAAGTACTGCTAATATTAAAGTTTTATTAAGTACAAAATAGTGAACTAATTGAATTTACTCTTGTTCATTAGTATGAGGAAAATGGTGAGTTGTAGGAATATCTAAGATTAAGATTGAATAAATATTACAGTTGCATACTGATAGATAGTATTGATAAAACTATACATATAGTCCTAAGATTTGATAAAGCAAACGATTATTTAGTTAATAGTTTTATATTCTAATAAAATTTTAAAAATGTATATCTATATACAAATAATATTTAAAGATAGCAATAATGCTCTTAGGTTATAATATTGATTTATAATGATAAATATGATGTTTATCAATGTATAGTAATATTTATTGATTAATTTTATTATCGATATTAATTGTTCCTTAAAAATTATTGATTTATATTCATTAACAAATTATTAATATAAATCAGATTTGTAATTTATCAATTTGTATTTATTAACAATAGAATATAAAAGCGATTTATATCAATTTAAGTTTTTTATTGCTTAAAATCTTTAATCAATTTTTATTGTTTATAGATATTTATCATTATATATCTAGCTTATCATTATATAATAATTTTAAAAATTGATTTATATCAGTTTTTCAATATATATCGATATATATCCCTTTATAAAATTTGGTGATATTGACAATATGCACTCAAACAATCACGAAGACTTCTCTGCAAATTTTATAATCTTGTAATAAATAGTAAATATGTAAGATATAAAACAAAACATCATACTCAATAGGTCCAGAAGGTATCATATGATAAATTAAAAAAGTCTTTTTAGTCTTTGCCAGATTTTTGATTATTTTTCTATTGTTTTTATTCATCTTTTGTAATTAGATTTTGAGCTGATCCATGTGGAAACTAAATTATTTAAAATTAGTTTTATTATAATTACTATAAAAATATTAATATAAAAATACTTGCTTTTGTATTAACGATACTGATAATTGTATTCGAAGATATTAGTTGAGTAGAGAGTATTAGTTGTGTAGCAGGTATTGAAGTGTTTTGGATTGTTAAAAGTACTTGTTATAATATCGAAGGGTTAGATAATAACTGTAGAAGTAAATTATTTGTATCTTAGTTGTTTATTTTATTTAAAAATTAAGAATTAGTTTTAAAAAAAATAAAAGAAATAAAAATAAAAAGCTATTTATTAAATATTATATTAATCATTTAATCATTTATCATCATAAAGTTTAATACGTAATCTAATTAATTTATAAATTATATTAATAATATAACAAATTATTATAAAAATTTATACATATAAAGAAATCACCTTATAGATCAATATAACTTATGTAAGAAAGAATTTAACAAAAAACGAATTCATTTTTTGTTATCTATTTGTTAGCTACATATGCAAGGAAGACTTTAAAAAAATAGATTCATTCTTTGTTATTATATACAAAAATTAGAAATTTTATTAAATTAATAATTAATATAATTATTTTTAATTAATAATAATTACTTTTTAAGTTGTTAATTAAAAAAAAACAGTTAGGTCTGGTGATCTTAGTGTAGTAGTTAGGTTGCCAGACTACTATGCAAAAGGTTTGTGGTTCAAATCTCACTGTTGACGAATTTGAATAATTATCCAGACCTCTGTATCCAACTTATGGTAAACCCTGTTCATTTCTGGAATTGTAACCCTGTAAATCACGTTGCATCAATATTATTTGAATATTGAAAGTATGACACAATATTTGGAGAGACGTAACATTATATGAATAAATTTTGATAGGATCTATAGGCAGGAATCTGCATGGTAGAAACCCTGAGTAGTGAAGTAGTACAGCTTTCGACGGTTATACTGGCTAACACTTGATCCAGAAGGATACAGTGCTTAAAGACTTTAATCAAGTTAGCTGCACATAAGTCTGTATCGCAGTGGTAATCACTATATGTTATAGTAATACCAACTTGGCTTGGCGGCTAACTAGATTGAGAAGATCTAACTTGTAATAGGCCTCAGCAAGATCTATAAATGATACTAGTGGAGAACCACAGTAGGAACTAGGGTCGCACAAATATCTACAAAGGTCTTAGCTAGGTAAATTTATGAAATAGGTACAGACCACTCTAGTAGGTATACTTCTGAGATTAACTGAAGCTCTGTGGCTTACAATATATTAGGTATACGTATCCCAGAGGACCTAAGCTGTGCGGTAAATAGATCTACAAGTAAGCCAGCTAGCTTAAGCAGTCAGCTATAGTGGTGATATTGGTTTGGGATAGAGGAAAGGGTTAATGATCAGAGTGTTTAAATAGGTAACTCACAGGCGGGTTGCAGATATAGTAGCATGTGTAGAACTAACAGATAGTCGATCGTATATATGGTGGACTACTTAAATTAGACAATAACTAAAGTTATACGTGTAGTTTGTTGTACACTCATCATGTAACTATAAAACCCTAGAAGTCTACTCATGTAGTAGCTTTATAATAACAAATTAATAAAATCTAATCAGCAAAGAAAACCACCTTAATAATAAAAAAAAAAAAAATTAAAAAAAAACAGTTTTTATATATAAAATATATACAGAAGAACTATAATTTACATATTAATAT
>CAJVPM010000321.1:0-19016 GCA_910592325.1 Scutellospora calospora | reverse complement strand
CAAACATTCAGCTGCCGTTTGGTACAATCGCTGCCACTCGGCATTTGTTAATGCTGAGTGGCAGCGATTGTACCAAACGGCAGCTGAATGTTTGATGAATGGTTGCCGAATTGTTGACGAATGGGGATGGAATGTTTGACGATTTGTATCGTTATTTCTATTTTCAACTAGTGAAAGCAAACTAAAAAACTGTGTTATCCGAGAGAAAAAAGACTTAATTGGCAAGTGAATAAGGCCTCTTCGGTTCTAACCTTTAACAACTACCTCGGTTATGAATCAATATTCCATATAAGGTTACCGTTACGTCACAGAAAATCATTTAATTACAGCTGTTTTCATGACATTTGACCGATTCGATAAGTTTTTGATAAACTTTTGATTTGAGTGTAATTAGTAATACTATATATAATGATAATTATATATAACGATATTTTTGCAATTGTATTTTGGACGATACTACAATGTCAATACATTCAAAATTAAGTTTACACTTAAACCTATGTCCAGTATTCTTAGTATGTTGTTATTACCAACTAACAGATTTTGACAAAAAATATAAAAAAGGTTTAGAATATAAGATATACTTTCATAATAAATACACGAGCAGGCGTTAATAAGAAAAGTTCAATATGAACAAGAATTGATTACTGGTTTAAAAAAACTATATTATCCTAAACAACCAATATTATATTATTCTTTGTCGAAACCGTGCGTGTTAAGAATTATAATCAACAAAATCAGAATAAATATGTTATTTAAAAGTTTTTAATATATAATGATTATTACAAAATATAAGTCAAAAAAAAAACTAGCAAGAATTAGATGAAGAGAGCATTTAAACAATGGATTTGACATTAAAGATCTTTTAGCTTATTCATATATGTTAAATATTATAACCGCAATACTGTAATATTTGATTAACACTAATTATCGTTTGCATCTCTTATTGTAAAGTCCGATACTTACAAGTTTTCCCTGTACAGATTATTGTCATTTAGCAAAGATATATACATTATTACATAATCGATCATTACTGAAATCAAAAATTTATCGAATCAGCAAAAAATCATTCGGTCAATTTTCTACCGGATGTCCCAAAAATAATGAAAACAGCTGTAATCCGTATTATACAGTGGCTCCCAAAAAGAATGCATCACTTGAATAAAAAATTTGAAATGTAAATATCTTGTGATACAAAAGCCGTTGCAACTCAAGAAACTATTATTAGAATCATTATGTTAAATGTATTATAATATATGAATTTTTTTTATGCAGCAATAAAAAAAAAAAAAATTATTGAACATTTTTTAATATTTTTGTGATGCATTTATTTTGATCACATTTTTTATTTCTATTTACTACATAGTAAACTTAAAAAAAAAACAATTCAAATAAAAATTATTTGAATATGTGGTTGTTTACTATCTAGTATATCTGTCTTTTGCTTTAATTACATCATTGATGCAAGTTGACATAGATTCAATAAGATGTTTACATATGTTTATTTCTAACTCAACCCAGATCTTTTGAGCAGTTTCCTACAATTTATTTTCCATTTTCATATGCTCAAGCTTTTTCAATGATAATCTATTTCATTCTATAAATATTTAATAAGATTCAAATCTGAAAACTGTGATAGCTAATTAAACACCCTTATATCATTTTTTTTGAACTACTTCTTTATGAGTCTTGTAGTATACTTGGAATTATTATCTTATTGAAAGATAATTTTGTTTTTATCCAAATAATATCATTTGATAGTTTCTAGGTCTTCTTCCAAGATTTGATAGTACAAGACACTATTCATATTTCTATAAATATAGCAGATATTGTCAACACCACTTGATATAAAGCATTCTCATACCATAATTTTGTCACCTTCAAATTTTTTCATAGGGTGAACCTAGTAGTTTTTCAATAGTTTGTTTAGCTTCTTCTAATAATATTTCTTCCTATCAAACCCAAAAAGTATAAACTTCATTTTATCTAATTACTCTAATTTATTCTAGTTCTCTACTTTTCAAAATTGATACTTTTTAGCAAATATTAAATATCTTTTCTTTGCTTCCTTCAACAAATATAGCTTTTTATACTTAACTTGAGTATGCAACTTATTTCTATACAATCTCTTTCTTATTATAGTAATACTAACAAAAAGTTGTTCTTTAGTTTGTAGTATTTTTGAAATTAACAGTAGTAATATATTTTCTTGATACAATATAATACAACATAGTTCATTTATAATAGCCAAATAAAAGCTTACAATATTCAACTTTTTTTTGATTCTTCAAAGTACATGTATCTTTTATATGTTGTTTGATTCTTATAATAGTTGATTGAATAATATTTTTATAAGTAGCTACTTCTTGAGTTGAGTATTCTTCTTGAAGAAAGTTATAGATATGAGCTTATTTTTCTAATAACAACTAGACTATATAGTCTAAATTTTTTTATAAAGAGCAAAGAAGTTATAAGGTACAATTTTTATATATAACAAGGAGGTTATTTTAAAATACAAAAAGGTTACATACTATAGTTCAATATCTGTTTATCAGAACAACCAAAAAAAATACATTATAATTTTTTTAGACTTTGTTTTATATTATATAAATTTTTTGAAATAAAGAAAAAATTATTATATATATAGAAACTTTAAAGTATAACAAATCTAAATTATGAATTTTATAATATAGTGATATTTAGATTATGAGATATTAGCATTTTAAGTTTTATTTTCAGGTGATATATTCTTTTTGTAAACTACTATATCTAATTTATAGGCATCAGATTTGATTTCAGTATAATTAATATTCTATTTGAAAAAATTTTATTCTAGTTAGTTACAATTATGTGAAAGTAAATTTTTGTATATTTGAAAAAGTTAGAATTAATTATAGGTTAGAACTCATCTAGAGGTTTAGTTATACAAAGATTTGAATTCACTAATCTATATAAATAAACTGAGATAATTCAAAAATTTAACTAAGTAGTAATCCTAACTTGAATAAGACTTAAAAGAGGTGAGGATTAACTTGATTTGAGATTAGAATTACTCGAGTAAGTATTTTGGTTATAAAAGTTGGTATATAGATTGTCTTAATTATATTTATCAGAAGTTATAGTTTAATTATGATTAGGTTACAAATTAGATTTTGATTTTAATACAAATTAGATTTTGATTTGATAATGAATTGAATTACAATTTGGATTACAGGATATGAATTTATTAGTAGATTGATTTAACATTATGAAATTAATTAATTGTTTTAATTAATTTAAAGATACTATATAAAACAATACAATATAATAATTTGAGTCTTTTACTTTATTAACAAACTAGTATAAATTGAGAAAGATATCATGAGAACAGAAATTTAATAATAAACAATTCAAAAGATTTAGAATAGTAATTTATAACAATTTTTAAAGACTAATTTAGTTAAAGACAAACACTTCTATACAAGACTTTTTAATACTCAGAAGGTTTTATTTTTTCAAACTCCAAGAGTTGGTTTTCTTTATTGAGAATAGATATTCATTCTATATATACTTTTTACTACTACATGATTTAATAATATATATAATAATAATCTTTACAAATATTACTATTAGTTCTATTTATTTACTATATACTTTTATTATTATTTTTTGAATAATAATCATTCTATAAATTTTTGTTATTATGTATTTTTATTTTATTAAACTTATTCTACTAACTCATTAAATTTTATAAATTTTATAAAATTTGAAAACTTTATGAATTGGTATAATATCAAATTTAAGGTATTGATCTTCTTTTCACAACATATAGACTATTTGAATTTGAAGCTTCATTTAAATATTATTTTTTTATATTTGTTCAGGAAGAGATTAAACAAATATTAAAATTAAATGAGGTTCAATAGGTTCAAGTAAACTTAAATTAGATTATACTCATCTTTAATGTTAATTGTCTAGTATTTTGAGACTTAATGATTTGCCACAAATTTTTAATTTTTTTGTATAATCTTGAAAGTGTAGATAAATAATATTAAACAAAGTCTAAATTCAAATAGCTATAAATATAGAGATAAAAATTAGACCTGCAGTAATTGTCAGCTAACTTTATATAAACTTTTCTATAACTTTATTTATTATCTGATATTAATTAAAAAATATACAAAGTCAGCTAGCAATTGCTACAAGATCGATTTATTACTATTATTATTGAATAACTCTGAATTCTGAAATTTGATTAGTAAGATTTGTTATAATCAAATATTCAGTATGAGAAGTATAACGTAACTAAAGATCCTGAAAAATTTCAAAAGGATTAGAAAATAATAAATCACAATTTTTACTAAATCTTGCTCTATAAAATATTTTTATAATTTTTTTATACATAGTAGATTATACAATAAATCATATTAGCTAGCTATTTTAGTATACCAATTAAATTTACATAAGTTTATATAACTTATTAATCTACTAGTTAATTTTTATAACTTTTTTATAGCTATTTTATTATACTAATCAAATTCACATAAGTTTATATAACTTATTAATCTACTAGTATAAAAAAAATTTATATATGATCATATTAACAATTTTAAAGAATAAATTTTAATATTTAAAAATATAGCTGTTTTGGTGTTATAATGAACAAGTAACAAAGTAATCAGTATTGTAACAAAAAAAACAAGCAAACATAATTAAGATAAAACTACTAAACTAATAATATCTTTTTAAAAAAAAAGTTTATAAAAAGTAAAATATTATATTAATTTTTAGTATCTTATAGTATAAGTATTATATAACTTAATTTGCTTTTTATTAAATATAATAACTTGTTTTAAATACCATGTCAAGCTACTGTAAATAAATTTCCAAAACATTTTTTTGATATGCTGAATTATAATTAAAAATATTTTTTAAAAATTTTATATCATAATAAAAATATTTTTTGCCCTTACTCAAAACAATATTTGTATAATAGAATCTCAATTTTTTAGGATCTCTAAACATGACCTAGCTATAAGCATATGAATAAGTAAAAAAACATAACCTAGCTATAAGCACATGAGTAAGTGAGAAAATATAACCAGAAAATCTACAGATAGTGCTTAAGAACAGTGCAGTTATATATTTAATAATATTGCAACTTTTTGAAATTTTAATGAAGATATCTCAACAACTACCTAATAAAATTCATTGAATTTTTTCTATTCTGATTGTATAAATATATAGAATTAAATAAAAAAAATTTCATCAAATTTCATTATGTGGTTGCTGAGATATCTTCAACTAAAGCTAAGTTAATATTCAAAATATCTATTAAATTCAAAGCTACTTTAAAATTTTTCAATTCTTTAAATGAAGCTATCTCAACAACTACCTAATGAAATTCAATAAAACTATTTTTAATTTAATTCTACATATGTGTAGAATCAAAATAAAAAAATTTTCATTGAGTTTAATTAGGTGGTTGTCAAGATATCTTTGTTTAAAGATTTGAAAAATTTTAAAGTAGATTTAAATTTAATAGATGTTTTGAATATTGATTCAACTTTTGTTGAAGATATCTTAGCAACCACCTGATAAAATTTGATAAAATTTTTTTAATTTAATTCTATCTATTCTCAGAATCAAAATAAAAAAAATCATCAAATTTCATTAGGTAGTTGTCTGAGATATCTTTATTTAAAATTTGAAAAATTTTGAAATGACTTTGATATTTGAAAATTGACCTGACTTTGGTTGAAGATATCTCAACAACCACTTAGTAAAATTCACTGAAAATTTTTTATTCTGATTCTATAAATGTGTACAATTAATGTAAAAAAAAAATTCATTGGATTTCATCAGGTTGTTGTCAAGATATTTTCGTTTAAAATTCCAAAAAATTGCCGTATTGTTAGTCACATGACTGCACTGTCCCTCGTGAAATGTGACCTAGCTGTAGGCACGTGAGTAAGTGAGAAAACGTGACCTAGCCGTAGGCACGTGAGAAACATGATCATAACCCGAACCAAGGTCCCGAACTGAAGCCTCCCGAACCAAAGCTAAGCCGCAGGATCCCGTATGTGAAATAGCATTTAATAATATGCTATATTGGGTTTAGCTCGAGGCGAAGCTCATTGAAAACAATTGAATAATGGCTTTATGTCATAGTCATGTACAGTAAATAAATCATTGTAGCTTGTAGATTCCCCCCCCCGATACTCAATTTAGTCAAAGCCTCCGCTGTATTTTTCTTGTATAAAAGTCCTGTAATTTCTACAGTGAAGTAATCGTTTAATATTAATAAGGCCATTCCAAGTTGATTTTTATGTTAACGTCTGAATTTTGGGCCCAGGCATGAGAGGGAGGATAAATTTTAAACAAACACTAACTTTAAACAAACACCAGAATATTGTTTTCTCACGATTTTTCCCGAGGATCATGACTGTTTATATCGGAATTTCTCGTGCGCCTTGTTTTTAAGTAAATTCTGTTATATGATTGGCTTGTTTAATTTTCGGGGGGACAGCTAAAGGGCAGGGGGGGATGACGCTAACCTAAAATTCAACTTGGAACGGCCTAAAGACACACCTTAAAACCAGGATCTTAGTGGCAGTAAGATCCTTGGTTCTCGGACCAAATCTTTCACGCCTTTCTTTTGAGTTGCCTTGTGTCTTTGCGTTACCGGATACAATACCGAATTTATAACGGTTTAACCCAAAATCCGGATTTATCATCTTATCAAAATGAGTATCCGTTATCCTCTTCATATCCGGATATATCTGGATTTAGCAAACCGGATCCAAGCACTATCTACAACTTTACGAGAAGCTCCAGAAAGGTTTAATTGGTAAAAATACTTTTATATATAAACAAGCCCTTTGTCTAGTGATGAGCACGCGCGTGATGCGCGGATTTTTTTGAATCCCGCGCTAATCAAAATCTAGATTACTGGCCTGTATTAGTCATAATTTAGGCTAGAAGATCTTCAATTCCTTGACAACTATTACGTATCTCTAATTACTGCGAAAAATCTTTATATGTTTTTACAATAAAGTAAAATTTTAAATAAATAGTATATATATTATAAAAATAACTATTCAGAACAAAAATCAGCAATTAGTCATTTCTATCCCGCATATCACGCGCGGATCCCGCATCCCGCGCGGGATATTTTGGAAAACCACAATTTGCCAATCACTACTGTACCTATGTCTGTATTACATTAAGCTCCAACTTTTTTTTACTGTGAAAGTTATTATTTTTCATACCCTTCAAAGCCAAAATACCTCCAAAACCTTTTTAATTACAGCTGCATACTAACTGGGACAGCTAATTAAAGATCAGACCGAATAAATATTTGCCAATTTGATAAGATTTTGATTCAGAAGTGATAAACTTGTGATTTGGGGCATAATTAGTAATATAAAACGATTTATATAATATTTTAATACATATAGTATTCTGAACATTTCAACATTAAGTTTTCGCTTGAATGCTGCAAAGATCTTAACAAAAAAAAAGGTTCCGAATATACAGTAAGATAAGCTTTCATAATAAATGTGGAGGATGAAGCTGAAAATTAGAGGTCTCGATTTGAAACCATAAACCTGTCAAAATCTACTTATACTCTTTTAATATAAACCCCAACCTTAAATTCTAATCTAAATATAAAAAAATTTAAAAAAATGCACCCCAAAAAATTTCAAAAATTTAATAATAAAATATTAAAAATTTTCAGCTTCAGCCATCACAATAAATATATTACGCTTATAAAAAGTTCGACATGATCGAAAAAATATAACCCAAATTATAATTCCATTTTACAACTTAAAAGTTTTATATATCAATGATTATTAAAAAATATAGATCGAAAAGAAAACCACAAAGTAGTTATGATATATATAGATTATTACCAGAATCACTAACTTATAAAATCGGCAAATATTTATTCGGTCAAACTTTAATCAGCTGTCCCAGTTAGAATGAATATAGTTGTAATTATATATGAATTTAACTATTAGCTAGAGATAGTACCAGTATGAAAGTAACCAGTAACTCGTTAACCGGCCTGCATATTACTATGTTCTTAGCAATGAATAAGAATTGCTGAAGCTTGTAACCAAAAAACTTTAAAGAATTCTTTATGATTCGGTAATCCGCGAAATAATTCGGAAGTTAGATGAGAGAGACGTTTTTAAACATTTCTTAAATTTATTGTCTATTTAAACTATAACAATTTATTTTATTATAATAAATAAATAAAGAAGAATAATTATTAATAATTTTAATTATAACAATACTATATCAAAGACTTTTTTTTTTTATTAATGAGATAGCTAATTCTTTAGTATTTAGTATTATAAAACAATTTTAATTTGTGATCCGCGTGGGAACCTGTAAAATATCATATCATAGTAAAAAGTGGGGGATGTATTTTTTGCTTTTTTTGGAATCTGAAGTTTTCCGAAAGATAACTCGGGGGGTTTTTTTTTTTTATTAAGTAAACCTCATTTATGCTTTTAATAAAAATTATAAAGGAAAAAATTCCGGTTATAATGGTAGTTAAAACGCTAAAATCGGCCCGGTGGGTCACGAAATATGAGCGTTTAGTCTTCGCGGCTATAAGTTTACTTCTTTGTTTTGATCATATAATCGCAAAGACTAAAACGCACGATCCACTGAGCCGATTTTAACGGTTTAACAACCATTATAACCGGAAATTTTACCTCTACAACTTTTATTAGAAGCACAAATAAGATTTACTTAATAAAAAAAAAAAAAATAAGTTATATTTTGGGAAACTTCATATTCCAAATTTAATAGTAAATTTCTCCTGATTCCCACGCGGATCACGAATTAAATTTTAAATTTTCTGTTCGATTTCATTTTTCTATTAGCCAATCAGATTTAATAAAATCACCAAAATCACGGAATTTCATTTGTGGCGAGTCATGTGAACAGCTAAATTATCGTTATCGTAATCAGTTATCGTTATCTTATTCAAGAATTACTGATCGTGTTACGTTACACCTAATAGTGACCTAATTTTGTCATTGATAAATATGGCGTGACATTTTGATATCTGATATTTTTTATTGATTTTTTTTAAAAACAAATAAAAGACTATTTGTTTTAAAACAAATAAAGACCTACGTAGTATATATTCTTTCATCACATGATAAGTGATAATTAGTATAATTGGTCAACTAATTTTGCTGGGAAATGTTTTTGTAAACAGTAAAGAACAAAGACTACGTATCAAAGTTATAGTTTTATTTAAAAAGGATCATTTGTCGGAAGTATTTTCAGTGAAAGATTACATTTAAATTTCTAAAATAGTACGACTTGTGCATGTTTTGTGTCCTTTGGAAGTTGTCTTGAGATAATCATTATCCAAACCCATACCTTTGTGTTCCAGAAATTTCTTAGTTACGGCGCTTTCAACCTACTATGCAAATAAACTTCCTTTCCAAGTACATCCAAATATTTACTCAACAAAAAAAAAAAGAAGTAATAAAATGAAATAAAGATATGTAATAAGAAATGCTGTAAATAATTTATAATTCGGGTAATGACGTCCATATGCATAAATTTTCATTTTAATTCCGGTTCAATTTTTGAAATCATGTCTTAAGTTGATGTTGATATAAAAATGTCTACCAAGTTTTATGAAAACCTTTCTAAAAACTTAAATGACCTTCTTATTAATAATAATGAATATAATGTTATAGTTGAAGTTGGAAAACCGCCAAATTATCAAACGTTTAAGGCTCATTCTGTTATCTTAAGTTCCCGTTGCCCTTATTTTGATGATAAACTAAAATCAACGATTTGTGACAATGGAAACGTAAAAAAAATTAAAATTGATATTTCTGTAAGAGTATTTGAAATTATAATTAGGTATGTAATTTATATAAATTTTACTTAAAATTTAATTAAATTTTTTTAAAAAAAAATTTTTTTTTTTTTTTTTTAAACGTAGATATATCTATTGCGGTACCATTTCATTAGAAAAACTTAACACTTCTATAATATTTGATCTTTTAATTGCTTCAAATATATTTTGTCTTGAGGAATTAATTGATCATATTCAATCACTTTTAATCGAGAATAATGATTCTTGGTTACGTCGTAATATTTTTCGTATTTGTCAGACAATTTTTTATGATGATAGTTTTAAACCTTTACAAGAATATTGCTCAAATATTATCTCTCAAAAACCTAGTATTATTTTTGATCATGATGAATTTATTTCTCTACCAGAAAATATTCTGATTTATATTTTAAATTTTAATGATTTACAAATGGACGAAGGAATAATTTGGGATTGTGTAATTAGATGGGGAATTGCCAAAAATTCTTATTTATCTCCTGATCCTAAGCAATGGTCTGATGAAGATTTTTTAGTGATGAAATCTACTCTTCAAAATTGTCTTCCTTTAATTCATTATTATAAAATTTCTGCTGAAGATATTTTTGAGAAAGTTAGTCCTTATCATAAAATGCTTGATTCAGAATTATGGACAAAGATTATGTCGAAATTTATGCCATCAGATCAGTCTTCAAATTCTCAATCCATTCTTTTTTCTCTACCTACTTTACAAGATGGTGATTCAAAAGGAATTGATATATCTACGATGAAAAAATGTGTCAAACATTATTTAAAATTTAAAAAATATGAAGAAGCTATTACATATTTAAATAAAATATTATTAATTATTCCAAATGATACAACTGCATTATATGATCGAGGTAAAGCTTATCTCATGTTGGGCAATTTTAAAAAATCACTTAGGGATTTAACGACATCGATAGATATTAAACCAACTTCACTTGCACTTATGAGTCGGGGTGAAACTTATAGTATGATGAAAAAATATGATGCAGCTCTTGCAGATTTAACTAGGTCATTAGAAATTGATCCAAATAATTCATGGGCATTAAGTTATAGAGGTGAAACTTATAGTAAGATGAATAAATTTGATGAAGCTCTTATTGATTTAAATAAATCAATAGAAATTGAATCAAATAACGCTTTTGCGTTAGGTATTCGAGGTTCAATATATTATTCAATGAAAAAATATGATGATGCACTTGAAGATTTAACTAAATCATTAGAAATTGAACCTAATAATGCATTTGCTTTAAAAAATCGGGGTGATATTTATTGTATAATGCAAAGATATGACGATTCATTTGTTGATTTAACTAATTCATTAGAATTGGAACCAAATGATACATTTACGTTAAAGAATCGTGGGTTAACTTGTATGAGTATGGGAAAATATGATGAGGCTATTACTGATTTAAATAAATCTTTAGCAATTGATCCTAATGATACGGCTGCATTATATGATCGTGGAGTAACTTATCTAGCTATGGGTCAATATGAAAATGCTCTATATGATTTAACAAAATTATTAGAAATTAATCCTAATAATATACTTGCATTGATAAGTCGGGGTGAAACTTATCGTATGTTGAATAAATATGATGAGGCTCTTGCTGATTTAACAAAGTCATTACAATTAGAATCTAATAATGCATTGTCCTTAAATCGTCGAGGAACAATTTATTACATGATGGAAAAAGATGAAGAAGCTCTTGAAGATTTAAATAAATCTTTAGAAATTAATCCAAATGATGTAACTGCATTAAATAATCGAGGTGAAACTTATCGTATGATGGGACAATATGACAAAGCTCTTGTTGATTTTATTAAATCATTAGATATTGAACCAAATAATGCTTTTACGTTAAGATGTCGAGGCACAATATATCATTTATTAAAAAGAGATAAAGATGCACTTACTGATTTTACTAAAGCATTAAAAATTGATCCGAATGATGTATTGACGTTAAATCGTCGTGCAGACTCTTATAGCGTATTAAAAAGATATGATGAAGCAATTGCAGATTTAACAGAATCATTAAAAATTGATCCACATAATGGTTTTACATTAGGAAGTCGGGGTGTAATTTATCAAAAGTTGAAGAAAAATGATGAAGCACTTGCTGACTTTACTAAATCATTAAAAATTTTTCCATATGATACATTTGCACTAGAAAGGAGAAGCGAAATTTATCGTATTATGAAACGATATGAAGAGGCAATTATTGATTTAACTAAATTATTAGAGCTTGATCCTAATGATGCATTGGCATTAAGCCGTCGAGGAACAATTTATCGCATCTTAAATAGACATAAAGCTGCGATTATGGATTTAACTAGATCATTAGCAATTGATCCAAATAACGCATGGACATTAAATAATCGTGGTGAATCTTATCGTATGTTGGGAAAATATAAGAAGGGACTTGCTGATTTAGATAGAGCATTAAATATTAAACCAGATAATGCATATATATTAGCAAGTCGAGGTGCGATCTATCGTATGATGAAAAGAGATGATGAAGCACTTAAAGACTTAAAAAGATCATTAGAACTTGATCCGGATAATTCATTTACATTGAAAATTATCAATAAACTTAATGCTGATATGAAAAGAAACAAATTGATCAGAAATATTAAATATCTTGTGAATTTAAACTCTTAGAACACTTCTATTTTGTAATATAAAATTAAAAAAAAGCTAATGCTCTATTATTGTTCTAATTTGAAGAATTTTGAACCTTTTAAATAATATCAAACATTTTCTACAACATTTCATAAAATTCTTTTTCAATTTTATTATTTTTACAAGAGAGTGGAATTTTTTAGTAGAATATAAACAAATAAATCATTAAATTGATTTTTTTAGTAATCTTATTCTCTAGATTTCCTCTTTATAAATATGTGTATCATACTTTACAATATGCTAATCTCATGTAATCACGGTTTGAGATATTGAAATCAATTTAGATTGTTTATACAGAATTTCTTTTTATGGTACTTATATTTAAATTTATATCTACCTAAACAAACTAACTCATATGCAAAAATACTAAATAAGATCAACACTTATCAATATTTTAACTATAAAATATATACTTGTAAAATATAGTTTTTTATAAACTTATTATAATCTCGTTTAAACTTAATTACTAACAAAAATAACCAAAACTAAGTTTTATTTTATATATAAAAAAATTGATTAAAAAATTTTTCAAATTTATTTGTAAATTATAGTGTATTACTAACTAAGTATATTTCTAATATCAAAAAGATTTTACTTGTATAAGTTATTTTTCGCGGTGACAAACCTTAATAATAGTTATAAGTTAAATTAGTTGACAAACTCCAGGTATTATGTTATATATATATAAACAGCGAGTGTAAAAACGAATATAAATATATTGAAAAAAAAATAACTAGAAAAATCTATATAATACAGACCACATACAAGGAAAAAAATTACACCATATGATCGCATATAGCAAAAACTTATCTATCAAAAAAAAAACATATATTTTTAATTAAAAAGTAGATTACAATATTCGATTATATTAGATATTATATGCAATTCCATTAAAGAATTATTATGTTATCAGAAGAAAACTGGGCCTTTCGTTAAGATATATAAATATTTGCAATTACTAAAATAATTAAATTTTAAATACAAAAAAAAAAAAGAAAAAATCCTCTGCACACTACCTCAAATTTTTGTAACCCCAAATTTGTGAACATCTAATCAAATCAATTAATCAATATTATTAACAGCAAAATAGCAATATAAGTAAGCCACGTAATAACCTATCACGAAACTTTATCAGGATGTTACCTTTAACTTTAAATTATCTGTTCAAAAAATATTTTACCTGATCAAAAAATAGTGTAGACATAGCTTATAACAACTATAAAAGAAAGATCTTGTTAAAACAAACCTATATGATTTGCGATCACAAATTTTTGAATTTTAATATTTTAAAATAAATAGATTTCTAACAAAGCAGTTTTTGCTTTTTAGAGATTAAAAAAGTAATAGAAGATCTAGGTTTAACGAATGTAGATTTACTTGGTTATTGAACGCGTCTGTGTTTGTTACCCATAGATAAGAATTTGAACTTATAAAATATATTGTAATTTGGTTCGTTAGATATAAGAAACTTGATGATGTGTATGTATTAAATAAAAATATTAACATATAACTTTAATATATATAATAAATATACAATTTGATTGGTTAATGCTCACGTATAAATCCAAATTTGGTGACCCAAATATAAAGGCCTAATTTTGCAAATTGGCCGATATGTTATTTTTTGGTTTAAATAATTAATATAATGGAAAAGATTTAATATTTTTAAAATTATCATGTTTATTTCATGTAACTTAATAAAACAATGAAAAAAAACTGTTTATAATTTATTTAATTATCGTTATTGTTTAATTAAATTTTGTTAGAATTACCAAACACTTCAACATGGCCGCAATTTTCACCTATTTAAAACTAATGATGATTCAAAGTACTAATACAAATAAAAGCAAAAAGTATAAAATATAAAAAATGGCAGTTCTAAAACTATCTTAAAATGGCAATACAAACATTTCAAATAGACAATTTTGCTTATGATTAAATTGGGCTTAAATACCGTTTAATTTCACAATAAAAACTATAAATTATTGTCATCACAAATAAAGCTCCAGCAATGATATTATCAGGAGTTGGGTCAAGATCATCGGACTTAGCAAGAGTTGAATCAACTTCACTAATGGCATCACCAGTATTGTATATCTCGGTAACTGTAATATATATTTCATGTTAGAAAATTATGAAATTATTTGTTTCTAAAAAGTTATTGAATTAGAAGAATTTTTTTTTTTTTTTTTTTTACCTGAATAAAATGAACCTTTTACTATCGCTTCGTTAATTCTAGTATAATCAGTCATATACTTGTTTTCCACATTTGCCCATAGGTCTATCAACTCCTCATAATCAACCTTTGAAATTCTTAATACACCAGTTGAATTTTTCATATGATGTTGTAGCGATCTTGCAGAGCACTCAATTAGACAATTATGACTGTTCCAAAAATCAATAATCAGTTTGGATTGATGTTTAATTTCTTTGATTTCTTTATATATTTCTTCAATTGTTTCATTTTCATTATTATTGGTAATTTTAATACTTCTGTTTTCGTCGTAGTAATTTATCATATTCGAGTTATATGAATTATTAAACATCTTAATAATACTATCTAAATCATCTTCTAGCCCTTCAGAGGAACAAATCCTTTTATTAGATTCATTAAGCAACATTTCCATTAATTCAATCAGATCATCGGCCTTAAATGTATTATTTGAAATGATTTTATAGATCTGAATAATATCATTAATAAATAGTGAAGCTTTATGAAGTTCAGAGGATAAGTCTTCGCTAAATTTGATAAAATTTACAGTTATCTTGTGTTGGTCAGTCTTTGCAATTAGTGTTTTCCATTTTTGTAAAGATTTTAAAATTTTAAATATATTTTGGTCCAATCGATTTACAGAAGAAAGAATCTGTTTCAAGGCTGTTTTACATGATTCGATTTTAGAGCCTTTAAAATTTGTGAGCAAATCAATATCTTTTTCATCTTTGTCGACTTGAAAATGGTTTTGAATTGTTATTTTCGAATTTTGCATTTGTAAAAAATCTGCATTAATACCAAAATTTTAAGGTGAATTCTTTCTATATAAGGTTTTTTTTTTTTTTTTTTTTGTCTTTAATCATAAATTCTTATCATTCACGATTTTATTTTCACATTGTGACACAACTTCTAGTTTAAAACACCTCAGTCAGGTCATTTATGTTTATTGATTAGTCATTTCTATAATTCAAATTTGAAGTTGTGTGAATTAGTCATATCAAAAAGCTTAATTAATTACCAATAAGCTCCTTTTTTTTTTTTAAAAAAAAAAAAAAAAGGAGTATAAAATATGCGTAATTGCTACGATAATTACGTAAATGAGAAAAACTCAAATATATAATGAAGTTAATAACTTTATTATAGAGTCAAGTTCGTAATCGATCAATTTTTTAGAAGAATATTAACGGCGCCAGTATATTTAATTTTTATGACGTATCTTGAGATATAATTTTTTTTTAAATTAAAAAGAGATTATTATATTGAGGTATGCTAAATTAATGGTTATCAGGCAATTCAGGTCCATTGTTCCAAGTATAAATCTACAGATTATGGTAACTGTCATATGTGATATTATATGGTTTAATATATTAACACTTTAAGTTGATGCATAACGATACGTGATCAAATAATTCTAAACTACAAAGAAACTTTGGATAACGAATACATATTATTCAATTTTAAACATAAATAAATAGTGGGTATCTTTTTAATAATATTTCGAAAGAAATTCTAAATAATAGAATAAACCTTTATAATTGAATAAAAAAAAAAAAAATGGACGAATCAGCCAATTTATCTTCATTTGATATGAAAGACTTGAAAGCTAGTATGGTAGAATGTACAAAAATATTTTCAGATTGCACTAAAATGAATTCCGATAATATTATTATTAGGGAACAAATAAAGAATTTATTTAAACTTCGTTTGAGATTCCAAGACTTTGCAGAAAATTCTGTTGACCATGGTATCAAATTGTCAAGTTATATTGTAAACTTCAAAGGGGTCGTAGATCTTATCGATGATCCGACAATTCATAAAGAAGATTTCATCGAAGAACTAAAATCATTGGAAGATGAAACAAAAGAATATAAGACAGTTTCAGAGAATTTATTCAGGAGTATTAAAGGATTTATTGATCAATTTTCAGCCTCCAACAAATACATTGAATCTTATATGGATGGTATAAAGAAGGAGATTGGAAAGATAGAAGATAATTTGAATGAAATTAAAAATAGTAAACAAAGACAAGTAAAATTATATGAAGAAAAAAAATTCTGGGAAGGGTTATTTATAGTAGCAACGACTGGTTTGGCAATAGCTATAGCACCAGGGGCTGGATTGGCTATTGGTATAGCAAATTTAATTAGTACATCTATAAAAGGTGAGTTATACTCACCCAAAAAATTTTTACTACACGTGATTTTTTGTGACGCAAACAAATCATTTTTCAAGATCAGGTGTAACGTAAAAATCAATAGAGCGAAAGTTTTAAAGTAGGAATTTTTTATTTAATCCTCAGAAAGCGATTTAATAGTCAAAATAGTGAGTTATTAGCGATTTATTCGAAAAAAAAACAAAAAAGTGTGATAAATTCTAATTGGTTAACGTCACAAAAAATCACGTGTCGGAAAAATTTTGTGGATGAACAATATACATAACGAATATCAAATATTACAAACGTGAACTGATAATGTTTTAAATAGATGACCATGATCTGAATTATGAAACCTTAATTAATATTGCAAATGAGTTAATTGAAAGTCTCGACGAATCAAAAGAAGAAAAAACTGAATTAACTAAAGATTTGTCAGCTCTTTTTGAAGGGTTCGCAAAGATCGCAGTAACCTTCGTTAAATTTCAATTATTTTGGAATTCTCAAAAAGAAACACTTTCTAAAATTCTTCAAAACCTGGATAATGTTGAAAAAATTAATAGAATCAACACACTTAAAGTTAAACTTATTGGTAAACAACTAGATCAATTGAAATCTTCTGTTTTCGATTATAATAATACTGTCTTAGAGATAATAACATATGATAGAATGATTTAAGCATGTTCTTCTTTATTTTTTAAATAGTATTGTTCAAATCTTGAGTATAATTATATTTAATATAAATAAATAACTATTTCCGGATGCTATGTAAATGTTAATATTATTAAATATGGAATAAATGTTTAATTTTTCGTTTTGTACGTATTATTACGGGGTAAAAAGGTAGACCCGGAAAGTAGGTCGGAACTGCACCTAAAATGTAAAGTGGCGATGTTAGCGGTAGATAAATGAAGGAATTACCGAAAATAGGTACGTCCGCGTGTCAGTCCCGTTGTTCCACAAAATTATAAGTGATGAGAAGTCGAGGGTAATGACAAGGGTGATGACGAGAGTGATGACGCGGGAATATTGCGAGAAATTCTACGATTAAATAAAGCTGTTATAGAGAAAGGAAAAGAAGCTAATCGTGTCAGAATAAAGACAAGAATAAATAATCGTAGGATCAAAATCAAAATAGTATAAAAAGAGTGTAATATCTCCTTTGTAAAAAAGAACTTATCATAACCTTAATAACAATATTATTAATAATAAAGTTAATTACGAAAATATAAAAACCCGAATTAATTAATAAAATTCTAATTCCAAATCACCAAAGTCACGCCTCTGGCGAGTATCTCTATAAGACATTACTAATCCGCCCGCAACAGTATAATGTCCAGTGTTTTGATCGGGTCGGGTCAACCCGAAAAAAAACCAAACCGAAAGTTCGGGTTAAGAAAAATTGACCGAAAATTACTAATAATAAGACAGGTCGGCATTAAATTAATTTTGGCTAGCATTAAGATTAATTTTTGCCAGCTTTAAGATTAATTTTTGCCAGCTTTAAGATTAATTTTGGCTAGCATTAAAATAAAATAGTTTGAATAAATGAGTGCCGCCAAGGGAAAACCTGAATCCGGAAAGTACAGGTTACTATCATCACGATGAATCACTAATGATTTTAATAACCTGTACTTTCCGGATTCAGGTTTTCCTTTGGTAGCACTCAAATGAAATGCTAAAGCGAGCCAGCATTATATTAGTGTAACATACATTATTAGATAACCCGAAATTTGTGCTACTTGAACTTTTATAAATTCGCTTTCAAATTAATAGTATTTAGGCCATTTGAAGTTGATTCTTCGGTTAACGTGCCCCTCCCCCTCCTCGTCATCCCCCGGCCACCCTCAAAAACGAACAAGCTAATCACAGCATTGTGATATTGTTGCCCAATCATATCTCATCCAGTAATTGTCTTTTGATTGGCCTGTTTAATTTTTTTTTTTTTTTTTTTTGTTATCACCCTGCCCGAGCTCAAAAGTTGACGTTAACCAAAGAACCAACTTCAAATGGCCTTACAGCTGTTTTCATAAATTCTGGGACACTTAAAAATTTATTCGTTTCCCGAAATCTCTTCGGTTTCGTTCTGTGA